>CALNHX010008190.1:0-63824 GCA_940337035.1 Agriotes lineatus
TACGCAAATATGATGGGTTGGCATAGGGCCCTGTACATTGAAATTGTATACGCACTGCTTAAGACACAAAAGGGGTGATATAGTAAATGTTAGTCAGGGCACGTTCATGATTAGCGCGGGAAGCTTACACCTAGTACCATACCTTTTACAGTAACTTCAACTGTGGCGGCCGAAGCGACGTCCAGCCTGCGGTTTGTGTTCCAAACTCGGCAACCAGACGTGACCAGATTCGCACGTAAAACTCGACCAGGAGTAAACGCTCTCAAATTAATCCCACATCCATCTGAGTGGTTAATGGCACGAACGGCCCATTCGACAGGAGAAGCGCCTGGCACTTGACGGCGGAACCAACACTGTGCGACCGACCTGCCTCAAATTTGCGAACACACCACAGAACGGAACTCACTTTGTAATCAATCGGAATCGCCGCAAACATCATCAACGACAAGCCGCCGCCCCCACGACCCGGAGCCGCAGATGTGGCGAGAAGCCACACTCTAAGAACTGCTTGCAGTAAGCAACCAGACGAAAAACGAGATAAACCATTCATTATCTCTCTCGTACTCATAGACTTTCGTTTTAAATTCATGCCAGAAAACAAGTTTAAAACCAAGGTTACGGCAGTCGCGAGGCGGTAAATGAACACGTGTGCAGCCAGACAGACCGAAGCAGTTCCACAGCTGCGTAATGCTATAATACCAAAGCCTGCATAAGACTCGATACACTTAAATTCAAGCAAAAAAATATGAAAAACCTATATTCACACGGGGTCGTAATTTAGAAAATAGTTTAATTAGCAGTACATTTGTACATTTTAAAAATGTCCTGACAAGGCTCTACCTTTGAGCCACTCTTACTGTTTCACTTTTAATAACAGAGTTGCATCGCTCGTGTACAAATATAATTTCAGACGATAAGCACTTGTAACAGCTAAATGTACCTATTTATTTATGGATAAAATAAAGAAAGCAATTTAATATCTTGATATACGCCCAAACACGATTAAAGTTTCAAAAATAATTCCAGAGAACGCTCTAATTTATCAATAAATGTACAACCATAACTGCGACAATTTAATTGAATCCATTTTTATTTTAACTATAATAACGGATCAAAAGTTACAATTAAATACGTTGCAGCCTAATATTTACTTCAAAATAAATAATTCATTAAGGCAATGATTTTATTAATTATATTATTCGTGATTAAGTAAATAAAGTGAATCTACGCGGACTCTCATACTTTCAATAGTGGTTATATTTAATATCACTGATAGATTCAACTTGCAACGGGAAAGCTTCAGTTATAAAAAACATTTCCAATTGTTTCCTGTAGCAAAGTAGTATCGCGTGTTAAAAAAAAACTCATTTGCAGCATGCCATGATCAAATTGAAGTTTGCCATAACTTCATACATGCCCATTGAAGTAAATGAATTACCATAAGTGAAAGAGAACTAAGCTCCATCTTGATCTTAAACTATTTTCCTAAAAATATGCAAATTATATAATCAAAAACAATTTTTATTGATTGTTATGATTAATACACTCGTTATTGTTGTGTAAATGCCATCTTATTTTCCTTTTGCTTGATACAAGTACACTTAATGCACTGTAACCTTTTGCCTGTCACAGTGACAAATGTTTTCATAAACAAAATGCAATCTGACATTCACGTACACACTTAAGTTAAGACATTACTAGATTTTTTGTTTTTCTTTCCAAGGCTTGCCCTAAATGAGTTTTTTTTTAATACGCCGTATAAACGCTGAATACTTCCTAACATTAGCAAACTTCAAATCTGATAGTGTTTTTCTATTACAGTTTTTAGTATTTAAAGCAATAGTTAATGATTCTCTTATTTAATAATTATCTAGTTTTAAAATCACAGCGGTAGCAAAGCCTTAATATATGGTTTCTAAAATATGGTATCTACCTGGAAATATAAAATTACTCTAATCAAGATGTTAGTATTATAGTATGTGTTAAAACTTATTAAAGCTTTTAGTAGTCACACTGCAGAGTAAAAACATTTAAACCAACATACGTGCGCGGAAATTATTTAATAACGTGAACCATCCGTTACTGCTCCACATTTTGCTTTTTTAAATTGTTAAACGTCGGCTCAAAATCCTAGCATACATTCTCATTTTGCGTGCGCATACCATTCATAATTCACGCGGGTAAAAAGTAACCTTGGTACACTTATTTCCCTTATTTTTCATTTCGCATTTGCGGTGTAAAATTTCCACGCCTTCGCTACTTTTCGAAGGGCTCTTGCAATTACACGGAGCCAAACAAAGCGATCTTCAAGTTAATACCGCGATATAGCTCCAGCTCCATTATGTAGAAAATTGCAGCGTTTGCAACGAACGTGCTGAAATTTACTGAAGGATTTCAGCATCACCTTCTAACGGGATTAAGTTACTTACAGACTTTTTGCCGCAGAAGATAATGTTAAAACGCGGTTCAAAGGTGGATCTATTAAGGCTTGACATCTTATTCTGGAAGCTTAAAGTTGGAAAGTAGAGAAAATATATATGTCATTTTGTCTTCCACTCTGCTGCTTACAGTCTCAAATACTTTATTCACTATATTGAGAAAATGTTTAACTGATTAAAGCAGCCCATTTCTTAGAAATTCCATATTACCAGATAGCTTAGCTCTAAATAATCTCTTTTAATAATCACATTTAATCTCATCGTTAATCATTAGATGAATACGTTAGAACTAAAACAAGGCTAATTTTTGAGGAAAATATTTTTAGCATCCAAGAATATAATAATATAAACAAATTTGTAAGAAGGCAAATATCTACTTTCTATACGAGTAGCGTTAGGTGGATTACACGCTAAAGAAGAAGTCTTACTCAATATGCCGTAGATTAGATTAGATTAGATTTAGGTTCCACGACGTTAGACTTTTGGGCTTTTTGTACTGTCGAGAATTTTCAAGTTAGTAGGCCAACATCCGTATCTTTTACTAGACTTGCAATGTCCCCTACTAGCTTGCGGTTGTCAATAGAGTTGAGGCTCCAATCGAGTTCGTGTCTTTTACGCTCTAATTCTGGGCATTCAAAGAGGATGTGATAGGCTGTTTCATCACCCTCTTGGCATAGTTTGCAAACAGGTTAATCTATATAGATACTGATCCTGTGCATAAATTCTCTGAATGCTCCAGTGCCTGTTAGTAGACAACTTGCTTGATTCGAGTTCTGTTCAGTCGCAACAGGGTTTAGGTGGTTTGTGGATTCGGAGTTTTTAGCAATCTTTTGCAGAGTGTTGCTTGATTTCTGCTTCTCCACCTTAGTTGGTGTGCGGTATTGACCCATTCATTAATGGCTGAGCTGGCTTGGTTTTTCTGAATGCTTAAGCGTTTAACGCTTTCAGTGCTGCCTGACTGTCTGAGAGAATGTGTATGTCTCGATTGAGCAGCTTCTTTTCTATGCTGATGTTTGAACATACGTTAATAGCTTGTACTTCAGCCTGAAATATGTTACAACACTTTCCTAGACTGACTTTTTCCTTGGTTCTAGGATTGGTACTGTACACACCGGAGCCTGTACCCCCTTCAAACTTAGATCCATCAGTGTAAATAATAATGTTCTTATTTGTTGGGGTTGGTAGTTGTACCGGATTCCAACTTGTGTGTACAGTAAAGTTCTTTTCAAAGTCATAGGGTTTTGTTATAAGATCAGAACCCACTTCTAATATTGGGTTGTTGATGTGTAACATGATCTTGCCATCTCCTAGATTATAAGCTGTGGTCATCCAGTGACCAGTACTTTGTAATCTATAGGCTGCCATTCTGGCTTCACCTTCCAGGAAGATGTGCAGAGGTGGCAGATTTAATATAGCATTCAGTGCTTGTTCTGAGGTGCATTTAAAGGCTCCAGTGATGCACCGATTAGCTAGATATTGTATTCTGCTGATCTTGTGGATCGCAGTTGCTTGTTTTATTTTGGGCCACCAGGCGATCATTCCATATGAAATTATTGGTCGGACCATGGTTTTGTACAGCCAGAGGGTCAATTCCGGTTTGAGCCCCCACGTACCACCTATAGCTGTTTTCGCAATAACTTATGTTTGTATGCACCTGGTGATTGTTTTCTCTAGGTGGGAGTTCCAAGTTAGTTTGGAGTCGATGGTTAGACCTAAGTACTTAACTTCGTTCTCCCAGTTGACATTTGTCTCAAACAGTTTTATGTTGATTCTGTTTGTGATGTTCTTTCTACGAGTGAAACCGACGAAAGTGGCTTTGCTGGGATTAATTCTAAGATTATTCTCTAGACACCACTCTTCGGTTTTCTTTAGTGCTGATTTCATGACATGGTCTACGGTTCTGTGGTATTTACCTTGAATCAGTATGACAATGTCATCAGCGTATCCTTGAGTGTAGTAGCCTTTGTTATTGAGTTTGATCAGCAGTTCATCAACTGTGAGGCACCACAGGAGTGGAGAAAGAACTCCTCCCTGTGGACATCCCCTTGTCGCCTGCACTGTCTTTTCCTTGTCAAATAACTTGACTTTTACAACTCTAGTGTTGAGCATTGCCATAGTCCATCTTAACGTGGTGTTGTCGATCTGATGGTTTGTCATTGCTCTTTCACAATAGGTACGCCGTAGCGGTCTACGGCATATTGTGGGCTAATATTCTCGTGTGGGAGCATAAAAGCTAAAGTTTTTGTTGGAAATCACAGTACCGGTTTGTTTTAACATTTTCAGTTGCCAGGTGACATCAGAACACAGGTAGCATTAAGTATTATGTAATCTAAAACTAACTAGTTGAGTTATGCTAATCAACGTCGTAATATTTTTGTTATTGTCGATGGACATCTATTTACAATCTGCTTTATACAGCATTAAGATTTTTTTTTTAAATGAAAGCGCGGTATGGGAATAGTCATCCAGTGATTTCACTTTAAATTAGTAGTTTTAACAAAAGCCCATTGACATGTTTGGTTTAAAATCTAAATGGTAAGTCCAGTGTACAGTGTCACTTTAATCTATGGTTATGGTCCCTATTGTCTAATAAGTTTAGCAGTAGATTTTTATTTGTTTATTTATATAACTTTCGTTTACATGCGCTATCTGCATTGTGGTGCATTTCTGATAGTTCTTAATATTTTTGACTGGAAACGTTCGAGTATGGCTATATTGGATGATCATGCCGTTCTCCATATTTGTATCCCATAGAGCCAAATTGTAAGCTCTTCTTCAATATGTGGGTTCTCCAAGTCAATTCTTTATCGAAGTGGATTCCTAGATATTTGGAGTTTTCATAGAAGGGTATTACGTTTTCATTTAGTGTAATAGACGGGCACAACCCCTACGTTTAGCAAATGTAACGTGAACAGTTTTGACTAGTTGAAATTTATGTACCATTTTTTAACCATTCCTGTATCCGATTTAGGTTGAATTGAAGTTTCTGCAATGCTCTTACTGGGTCTTTATCCGCAGCCAAAATCGCTGTATTATCTGCGAACGTGCCTATCATTAAATTTTGGGCTATATGCAAGTCTGCTGTGTATATGAGATGTAGTATTGGACCCATAACACTTCCTTGAGAAACTCCAGCCCTTATTGGCATTAAATTAGTGAGTTCTCCTTCATACTTTACCTGAAAGTATATCTCATGTAGGTATAATTTTAGTATGCAATAGGGGTTATAAGGCAGGCAGTGCTTTAATTTATAAAGACGTTCCACATATAAATATAGAATTTCGGCTTAGACCGCGTAGTATTTGTATATAAACACCCAGCATTCTCTGGCTTAATGTGCCTTGGACCTTCTGAAGAGAATCCATGCGGTGGCCGTGCTCTTTGGCGGCTCGCGTTGTTTAAGTACCTTGAGAATGAGGATACGAGGAACGAGGGAGGTTTGGCCTTGCTGCTATTTGTGCACCCGTATTCACTAACATTTCGCAAAACCTTGCAGCTTGCGTCATTAGAGTGAAAATCGCACTAAGAACTGATTGGTCGTTCAAGTGTAGCGTAATCAACGAGGACTGGCCGTATGACGCACAGTGGTTGTAATGCTTTAGATCGTGTATCACAGGAGTCCATGTTTTACTAAGCTTAAAACCATCTACCCTATTTATATTATTCGGAGGCTTTTCTATTTCAATTGCTTCACGTAGCACTCGTTGTAAGTAGTGAGGTATTCTGGCAAGTCCTCTGGCATTCTCACATTCTAAGGTGTACCCATTTGTAAATGTATGCTCAGCTACGTCTAATTTTCTGATGAGTTTATGTTTGCAATCGCCTTTATGTTTTTGAAGTTTTAATCAATGGAACGACCAGTCTGTCCAATGTAACTCGATCCGCAAGAACAAGGAATGCAATATACGCCAGCTGTTTTTAAACTTGGAATTTTGTCTTTTACTGATCTGAAGGCGTAACCCAAAGTTTTATTTGTCTTGAATACAGTGTTGATGCTGGATTGTTTCAGGGCACGTCCTATCTTATCAGTCGAGCCTTTAACGTAAGGTAGAAATGCCTTTCAGTTGTGGAGAGTCTTTTTTAGCCTTTTGTGTCATAGTCTTGTCTAGCGCTTTTCGTATGGCTGTAGTTGTGTACCGCTGGCGTATATCACATTTCTTGTACTCAGAAAAAATTAGTTATTCAAACTTATTTATTGAAAACACAAAACCATCAAAGTGACATCATAATAATTTTTATTAAGTTATTTAACTGTCATAAATTCTTGTTACTTAGCGGCCTTATGGCATAAGTGATATAGATAACTATCCATGGATTGTTGTTAGTAAAATGCAATTTTTATTGGTTATTTTCGCACACATTGTTAAAGATAAACGAATTTAATTTATATTCAAACAAACAAATCATTTTAATTATAATTGAAAACGTTACCGGAATTAAAGATTGAGTACTTACTTGGTTCAACACTTCCCATATTTAATCATGCTTCTGACAATAATAATAAAATTGGTCTTATAAATGTACTTATGAGCAGAGCATCACTGGCTGTTTAAGAATTTAACTTGAAAACTAACGATATTGCACCCTCTAGCGCCGGGTGTAATAATGGCGTTGCCATGGAGATTGTGTTCTCATGAATTTGCGGTATTAAACGCTATTAATTTTTGAAAATTTTGTGATATTGGGTTGAATTCTATACATATAAGGTATGCAAATGTTATACTATTACATCCTCTTTATTATGCATATTTCTTTTATTTTTACAATTTCTCTATCCTCCGAGGGCTGTTTCCGACGAAAATTTAATGCCAGCTTAAGGCTGCTATAGTTTTTCGTTATCCACAGTTAGTTACTGAAATTTAAACATAGATACTGCACGTCTAAAGATGAACTAAGACCCGGACGACCTCCAGTAGCTGTGTATGCTGAAAATATTCGTGCTACCGAATAACTAATTAAGGAAAATCGGAATATAGAGCTTAGAGAAATTCAACAAGATCTAGGTGTCGCATCATTCGCTAAGATAACATATTCCAACAGTTGGGTGTGAGTTAGCTGGCAAAGAGATTGATTGCACATTGGATGGTAAACCCATATAGATATATGCTTAAAAACAAGAATATTCTATGAAACTTAGATCGAAAATCTTTAATATCTGCGTGCTTCCCGTCCTAATATATGCTACACAAACTTAGACATTTACAAAGCAAACTTAACTAACATATTAAGCAAAACACAGAGAAGAATGGAACGGAAAATGGCAGGAGCGAGTTTAAAAGAAAAATACCGGGTTACGACATATAACTAAGGTCGCAGATGTCGTAGATCATGCGGCTAGATGGAAATGGGTAGAAGACAACAAAAGACACCAAGAAAATAGTTGGAATCATGTAATTTTATTCAATACTATCTGACCCGGCAAACGGTGTTTTGGATTAATACATGATGGGGAAAACCCTTCAAACCATTAAGCACATAATCATAAAAGTATGACTGCAAATAGAAGGTCGTACAGTGTATAGAAAAACACACTTTCGATATTTTCCAATATTCCGGCTTTCCCTTTGGATTTTTCCTAATTTTCTTTTTTGCAAAACCACCTCGGGAGTAAGACGAACAAAACAAAAAAAATCATCCAAATCGGTCAAGTCGTTCTCGAGTTTTTGCGTTACTAACACACGGCGATTGATTTTTATATATATAGATTAGCACCCTTATGATGACAAATGAAATAGAGGAAGATCACAGAGGCGTTGAGTGAATGGCTTGAAAAGACATGCAAGATTAGTTTGTATAGAGAAGAAAACTTGAATGTAAAGAGCTATAGAAGAAGAAGTGCAAAAAAGTTGAATTCTCTATTTTTACTTCCTTTTACAATAAAGTATCGGATTCACCCCAAAAATTCAAAATTGAATTTTCAACAGATCTTCACGTTTTAGAGTCCCCTGATCCCAAAAAACATATTGTTTTCACTGGTCTGTCTGTGTGTCTGTCTGTGTGTATGTGTGTCTGTGAACAGAATACCTCAAAAACGGAAAGAGGTATGGCGTTGAAACTCCATATATAAGTTTTGTGTACTATGTAGGTGCGACATCAAGCTTTTCAAGAAAATCGCATAACCGGAAGTAGGTGTTTACCCTTGTGATTTTTCAGTTTTTTTCGATTTTTTCAAAAACGGCTCTAACGATTTTTTTAAACTTTACATTTTTATTACATTTTTAATGTGTATTGATGTGAGATAGGTGATTTTCCAGTTATACTACTTCTAAAATGGGTTTCTTTTGTCTTTTTTTCTATTTTTTTTATTAACTCCTATTTTAAATAGAACACCCGATATATTATTACATATTCTAATTTAGCTTAAAATTCTAGAGAAAATTTGTCTCTTGAACTAAAGCTCCATTTTGCACGGTTTCTGCAGAATTTGTAATTTTTAAAATTTTTTGACAAATGCTTAAAAATTTAAAATCACATTTTGGCTAATTATAAGATCACTGATTTTTGTGTTTGGGTTAACATTTTCAGTATGGGTGTATTTAATACAGTAGCTTGCAATTTTTAGTATTTAATGTTGGATACAATGTACATGCTTTAAGTGTAGAAAAATCTTTGTCAAAATATTGGTTATCTGTGGTTTTCAATTGTACTTTAAAATGTATCCAAAAGGTGTGACTCAGTTTTATATGTAACCATAAAAACATTGATTTTTTTGGAGGTCAAATAGACGTCAACTCCCTTCTAGCTTAGTCTTACGTTATCTGCGGTTCTGCGATACAACGAAAAGTATTTTATATGAAATGCTTGTATAACGTTTTTTAACTGTTGTTAAATCTGTAGATATCAACGATACGAGTTTGATTATGAGCATCTTAACGAAATGGGTTTTATTGCCAGAACGTAGCGGGGAGTGGAGTTCAGCGGCAATCAAACGAGTATCGTTAAGTGCTATAAACAAACGTGTGTTGTTCAATATTGTTCAATGTATTCTTTGTTTTATAAAAACGAGTAATAACGCACTTAACGATACTCAAATTAATTTGATAAATAGTCGATAACAACACCAATATAGATGTCATTTTTAACTTTGTTTGTTTCATTATATCCACTGAATGAAGTACAATAAACAGTGGCGCAACATTGTAACAGTTAATTTGAACGGCAGCTAATTGAATGTGTTTTTAACCGATATATTATCTGCAAACAAAATTTGCTGCATGCAGTTTTTCTCTTGATCTAGCTTTATTTTTAGATTTAGTTTGCATCAATAAACACACACACACAAACTTGCACGTTGAAACACAATCGAGTTTGGGGGATAACATGACGTATCCATGTTCTTCGCAATTACAGAAGCTTTTATTTCTATTTGAGTCCCTTTTCCATATTATCACCTCGTAAAGCCTTCATTGCTAATTTTTTTATTTTTTACTTCTCTAGTTCAAAAGACACAGAAAGTATTGTAATCGCGAAAAATCACATTTTCTTAGATCTTCACGTTTCAGGGCTCCTAGATGACCAAAAACAGGTTTTCTCAATTTCATCTGTCTGTCTGTCTATCTGCTTGTAGCCGGTATAACTCAAAAAGTGTTTTTTAGGGAGATGATAGTTTGCATGCTGATTAACCTTGCCTTTTCGGCACGAAACCGAGAAAATTTCGATATATTGGACATTCAGTAAACACAAAAACATTTTAATTTTTTGGAAGTTGGTATAGAATGTTGGTGCTAGGGATTCTGTATTTTGTTTTGAAAAGGTTTCCACAGTTTACCTGCAGATTTGAATTTAAAAATGAAAACTAATATTTCTCATTGCCAGTGTCAAAATAGACATTCTTCTAAAAATTCTCACATGAAGTTTTATAAAATGTCATAAAATACCGCTACGTCAATGGTATCTAACACAGTATTGGTATAATATCCTTAATAGTAGTTATTTACAACATTCATGACAATGAAAACTCCGGGAAGAGCTCAAAAAAAAAACAAAGGAGGAATGAAAGAAAGAGAAGCTAGAAACCGATAAAAAATAGAAAATCTGGAAAGTGCGTTAAAGAAAACCAAGCATAAGCTAGAGATGTATGAGAGAGAAAAAAGCAAATGCAACATAGTAATCTCTGGAATGAAGGTAGACATAGAAGATAAAGAATTACTTAAAGAGGCAAAAAAATTAGGAGTTGTCACTACTGTTAAAGAAACGTACAAAACAAAGAATGGCAAATGGATAATTGGATTAAAAATCTGGAGCAAAAACAACAAATATTTAGGAACTTAACTAAACTAAAGGACATATACAGTGAAAATTCATGAACTGCGAACACGAGTAAATCAAAACGAATTTACGATTGCCTAAAAATACGCCAAGACCGATGGACAGTCGGTCTAAGGTACTCTGATATTAATCCACGGGTCGTCTGCGTTGATTGTTTAAGTAATTAATTGTTCAACGCAGACGCCTAGTGTAATTTTGTGTGTAATTTTTAATTGTTATATCACAGATAGAATGTATGAGGTACTATGTATTGTTTGAGGCTTTCGTGGTTACTCGAATTATTCTCCTTAGCATAGAATTTCGGCTTAGACCGCGTAGTATTTGTATATGAACACCCAGCATTTTCTGGCTTAATGTGCCTTGCACCTTGTGAAGTCGAGCAAAAACCCGCGCGATGGCCATGCTCTTTGGTGGCTCGTGTTGTTTGAGTATCTTGAGAACGAGGATACTTAGGCAGATTTGGCCGTTTTGCTGTTTGTGCATCCATATTCACTAACGTTTCGCAAGACCTTGCAGCTTGCATCATCAGAGTGAAAGTCGCACTAAGAACCGAAGGTCGGTGTGGAGCTATTTATAGTCCTCTGTGCCAGGCGCGCGGAGTGGCGTAACGCTGGCGCTGGTTGGTCGTCCGAGTGCAACGTAATCCGTGGGGCGTGGCCGTATGACGCAGAGTGGTTGTAACGCTTTAGATCGTGTATCACAGAGGTCCACGTTTTACTAAGCTTAAAGCCATCTTCCCTGTTGATATTATTTGGATGTTTTTCTATTTCTATGGCTTCACGTATCACTCGCGGGAAGTAATGAGGTATTCTGGCAAGTACTCTGGCATGCTGAAATTCTAAAGTGTGCCCATTTGTAAACGTATGCTCAGCTACGGCTGATTTTGTGATGCGTTTGTGTTTGCAATCGCCTTTATGTCCTTGGAGTCTTAGATCAACGGAACGACCAGTCTGTCCAATGTAACTCGAGCCGCAAGAACAAGGAATGCGATATACGCCAGCGGTTTTTAAACTTGGAATCTTGTCTTTTACCGATCTGAAGCCGTTACCCAAAGTTTCCTTGCTCGTGAACACAGTTTTGACGTTGCATCGTTGCAGGACACGTCCTATCTTATCAGTTGAGTCTTTAACGTAAGGTAGAAATGCTAAGCCTTCCAGAGGTGGAGATTCTTCTTTAGCCTTTTTTTGTCATAGTCTTGTCTAGTGCTTTTCGTATGGCGGTAGTTGTGTATCCGTTTCTTTGTAAAGAGTCAAACAGATGTAGCTTTTCTCTCTCTAGATTTTCCTCGTCTGCGATACGAACGGCTCTTGTCGCCAGAGTCTGGAGAACTGTTGCTTTTTGCATTGGATGATGATGTGAGTCAGCATTTAGATATCTGTCCGTGTGTGTTTTCTTTCTATAGACTGCATGTCCTAAACTGCCATCTGATTTACGTTTCACCAGGACGTCTAGAAACGGAATACTGCAATTTTCCTCTACTTCCATTGTGAATTGTATGTTGGGATGTACAGAATTCAGGTGTTTTAGAAACAGATTCAATGTCTGGCGTCCATGTGACCAGATGACAAAGGTATCATCTACATATCTCAACCAGCAAGTCGGTTTCAGCTGCGCTTGTTCGAGAGCCTTGGTTTCAAAAGCTTCCATGTAGATATTAGCGATAACAGGTGATAGCGGTGAACCCATGGCCGCTCCTTCGACTTGTTCGTATATTTTATTGTTCCAACTGAAGTAAGTGTTTTTCAGGCAAATTTCAACAAGTTCAACTTGGTCTGTAGGCAAGAGATCTTTGAGCATTACTAGCACCTCATCAACCGGCACTTTCGTGAAGAGTGATACTACGTCGAAACTGACTAGGAGATCATCTTTGTTTAACTTTATGTTCTTTAGTTTCTGGACAAACTCTGCTGAATCCTTGACAAAGGAGTCTGTTTTACCAGTTAGAGGCTGTAGTATACTGGTTAAATGTCTTGCTAAAGCATGTGTAGGAGAATTGATCGCGCTGACAATTGGTCTCAACGGCACGCCCTCCTTATGTATCTTAGGTAGGCCATACATGCGAGGAGTTATTGCATTTCTAGGAATCAATCGGTGCTTTAAAGTGGGATCGATACTATCGGAGCATTTTATGGCAGAGGTTATCTTTGTTTTGAGAGAGGTAGTGGGATTGCGGTGTAGACTTTTGTAAGTTGTATCAGATAGTAAGACTTCCATCTTCGCATTATAATCTTCAGTGTTCATTACCACAGTAGCATTTCCTTTGTCAGCTTTGAGAACGACAATGTCTTTGTTCTTCTTTAATGCTGTAGCTGCCTCTCTCTCTGCTTTACTGATGTTGGAGCGGGGCGGTTTCGCTCTTCTTAAAATACAAGACACATCCTGTCGGATGATTTCTGCATCTTTTCTGGGAAGTTTTTGGATTGCTGCTTCCACTCCACATATTATCTCCTCCACAGGTATTTGCTTAGGGGCTACGGCGAAGTTAAAACCTTTCTTTAGTAAGGATGTGGTCTGTTTATCCAGTTGTATGTTGCTAAGGTTTACGATTACTTTGTCCGTAGCCAATTGTTTCGAAGACTGCTTAGGCGCTAGCTTATCATATTTGGCAGATTGCTTAGCTGTTGCTTGTTCCAGTGTGTTGTGTGCTTGTCTTGTAGTGATGGCGTCGATTTTCTCCCACAATGTTGGCTCCAGCGTGTTCGCCAGTTTTATGTGTAGGGTGTACAGCCTTGACCCTGTGCTATCTAATTCCTGTCTAACTCTTTGTATTTCGGATCTTAATAAGCCCAGACTGGCATTGTTGAGAATTCTGTTGTTATGATGATTTCTTAGATGGTGTTTAATGTGGACACAGTTAGGTAAGACCTTGCTGTCACGGCAACGTTTTAGAAAGGCTAGGTCCGCTAATAATTTCGCCTTCTTCTGCCTTAGTTGGTCTAATGTTCTGGTTTGGTTGTGAACTTCCTCGCCGTAGAGGCGTGTTATGTATTGTTTGAGGCTTTCGCGGTTACTCGAATTATTCTCCTTAGCATAGAATTTCGGCTTAGACCGCGTAGTATTTGTATATGAACACCCAGCATTTTCTGGCTTAATGTGCCTTGCACCTTGTGAAGTCGAGCAAAAACCCGCGCGATGGCCATGCTCTTTGGTGGCTCGTGTTGTTTGAGTATCTTGAGAACGAGGATACTTAGGCAGATTTGGCCGTTTTGCTGTTTGTGCATCCATATTCACTAACGTTTCGCAAGACCTTGCAGCTTGCATCATCAGAGTGAAAGTCGCACTAAGAACCGAAGGTCGGTGTGGAGCTATTTATAGTCCTCTGTGCCAGGCGCGCGGAGTGGCGTAACGCTGGCGCTGGTTGGTCGTCCGAGTGCAACGTAATCCGTGGGGCGTGGCCGTATGACGCAGAGTGGTTGTAACGCTTTAGATCGTGTATCACAGAGGTCCACGTTTTACTAAGCTTAAAGCCATCTTCCCTGTTGATATTATTTGGATGTTTTTCTATTTCTATGGCTTCACGTATCACTCGCGGGAAGTAATGAGGTATTCTGGCAAGTACTCTGGCATGCTGAAATTCTAAAGTGTGCCCATTTGTAAACGTATGCTCAGCTACGGCTGATTTTGTGATGCGTTTGTGTTTGCAATCGCCTTTATGTCCTTGGAGTCTTAGATCAACGGAACGACCAGTCTGTCCAATGTAACTCGAGCCGCAAGAACAAGGAATGCGATATACGCCAGCGGTTTTTAAACTTGGAATCTTGTCTTTTACCGATCTGAAGCCGTTACCCAAAGTTTCCTTGCTCGTGAACACAGTTTTGACGTTGCATCGTTGCAGGACACGTCCTATCTTATCAGTTGAGTCTTTAACGTAAGGTAGAAATGCTAAGCCTTCCAGAGGTGGAGATTCTTCTTTAGCCTTTTTTTGTCATAGTCTTGTCTAGTGCTTTTCGTATGGCGGTAGTTGTGTATCCGTTTCTTTGTAAAGAGTCAAACAGATGTAGCTTTTCTCTCTCTAGATTTTCCTCGTCTGCGATACGAACGGCTCTTGTCGCCAGAGTCTGGAGAACTGTTGCTTTTTGCATTGGATGATGATGTGAGTCAGCATTTAGATATCTGTCCGTGTGTGTTTTCTTTCTATAGACTGCATGTCCTAAACTGCCATCTGATTTACGTTTCACCAGGACGTCTAGAAACGGAATACTGCAATTTTCCTCTACTTCCATTGTGAATTGTATGTTGGGATGTACAGAATTCAGGTGTTTTAGAAACAGATTCAATGTCTGGCGTCCATGTGACCAGATGACAAAGGTATCATCTACATATCTCAACCAGCAAGTCGGTTTCAGCTGCGCTTGTTCGAGAGCCTTGGTTTCAAAAGCTTCCATGTAGATATTAGCGATAACAGGTGATAGCGGTGAACCCATGGCCGCTCCTTCGACTTGTTCGTATATTTTATTGTTCCAACTGAAGTAAGTGTTTTTCAGGCAAATTTCAACAAGTTCAACTTGGTCTGTAGGCAAGAGATCTTTGAGCATTACTAGCACCTCATCAACCGGCACTTTCGTGAAGAGTGATACTACGTCGAAACTGACTAGGAGATCATCTTTGTTTAACTTTATGTTCTTTAGTTTCTGGACAAACTCTGCTGAATCCTTGACAAAGGAGTCTGTTTTACCAGTTAGAGGCTGTAGTATACTGGTTAAATGTCTTGCTAAAGCATGTGTAGGAGAATTGATCGCGCTGACAATTGGTCTCAACGGCACGCCCTCCTTATGTATCTTAGGTAGGCCATACATGCGAGGAGTTATTGCATTTCTAGGAATCAATCGGTGCTTTAAAGTGGGATCGATACTATCGGAGCATTTTATGGCAGAGGTTATCTTTGTTTTGAGAGAGGTAGTGGGATTGCGGTGTAGACTTTTGTAAGTTGTATCAGATAGTAAGACTTCCATCTTCGCATTATAATCTTCAGTGTTCATTACCACAGTAGCATTTCCTTTGTCAGCTTTGAGAACGACAATGTCTTTGTTCTTCTTTAATGCTGTAGCTGCCTCTCTCTCTGCTTTACTGATGTTGGAGCGGGGCGGTTTCGCTCTTCTTAAAATACAAGACACATCCTGTCGGATGATTTCTGCATCTTTTCTGGGAAGTTTTTGGATTGCTGCTTGTTCTTGCGGCTCGAGTTACATTGGACAGACTGGTCGTTCCGTTGATCTAAGACTCCAAGAACATAAAGGCGATTGCAAACACAAACGCATCACAAAATCAGCCGTAGCTGAGCATACGTTTACAAATGGGCACACTTTAGAATTTCAGCATGCCAGAGTACTTGCCAGAATACCTCATTACTTCCCGCGAGTGATACGTGAAGCCATATTAATAGAAAAACATCCAAATAATATCAACAGGGAAGATGGCTTTAAGCTTAGTAAAACGTGGACCCCTGCCCCTGTGATACACGATCTAAAGCATTACAACCACTCTGCGTCATACGGCCACGCCCCACGGATTACGTTGCACTCGGATGACCAACCAGCGTTACGCCACTCCGCGCGCCTGGCACAGAGGACTATAAATAGCTCCACACCGACCTTCGGTTCTTAGTGCGACTTTCACTCTGATGATGCAAGCTGCAAGGTCTTGCGAAACGTTAGTGAATATGGATGCACAAACAGCAAAACGGCCAAATCTGCCTAAGTATCCTCGTTCTCAAGATACTCAAACAACACGAGCCACCAAAGAGCATTGCCATCGCGCGGACTTTTGCTCGACTTTACAAGGTGCAAGGCACATTAAGCCAGAAAATTCTGGGTGTTCATATACAAATACTACGCGGTCTAAGCCGAAATTCTATGCTAAGGAGAATACTTCGAGTAACCGCGAAAACCTCAAACAATACATAACACGCCTCTACGGCGAGAAAGTTCACAACCAAACCAGAACATTAGACCAACTAAGGCAGAAGAAGGCGAAATTATTAGCGGACCTAGCCTTTCTAAAACGTTGCCGTGACAGCAAGGTGTTACCTAACTGTGTCCACATTAAACACCATCTAAGAAATCATCATAACAACAGAATTCTCAACAATGCCAGTCTGGGGTTATTAAGATCCGAAATACAAAGAGTTAGACAGGAATTAGATAGCACAGGGTCAAGGCTGTACACCCTACACATAAAACTGGCGAACACGCTGGAGCCAACGTTGTGGGAGAAAATTGACGCTATCACTACAAGACAAGCACACAATACACTGGAACAAGCAACAGATAAACAATCTGCCAAATATGATAAGCTAGCGCCTAAGCAGTCTTCGAAACATTTGGCTACGGACAAAGTAATCGTAAACCTTAGCAACATACAACTGGATAAACAGACCACATCCTTACTAAAGAAAGGTTTTAACTTCGCCGTAGCCCCTAAGCAAATACCTGTGGAGGAGATAATATGTGGAGTGGAAGCAGCAATCCAAAAACTTCCCAGAAAAGATGCAGAAATCATCCGACAGGATGTGTCTTGTATTTTAAGAAGAGCGAAACCGCCCCGCTCCTACATCAGTAAAGCAGAGAGAGAGGCAGCTAAAGCATTAAAGAAGAACAAAGACATTGTCGTTCTCAAAGCTGACAAAGGAAATGCTACTGTGGTAATGAACACTGAAGATTATAATGCGAAGATGGAAGTCTTACTATCTGATACAACTTACAAAAGTCTACACCGCAATCCCACTACCTCTCTCAAAACAAAGATAACCTCTGCCATAAAATGCTCCGATAGTATCGATCCCACTTTAAAGCACCGATTGATTCCTAGAAATGCAATAACTCCTCGCATGTATGGCCTACCTAAGATATATAAAGAGGGCTTGCCGTTGAGACCAATTGTCAGCGCGATCAATTCTCCTACACATGCTTTAGCAAGACATTTAACCAGTATACTACAGCCTCTAACTGGTAAAACAGACTCCTTTGTCAAGGATTCAGCAGAGTTTGTCCAGAAACTAAAGAACATAAAGTTAAACAAAGATGATCTCTTAGTCAGTTTCGACGTAGTATCACTCTTCACGAAAGTGCCGGTTGATGAGGTGCTAGTAATGCTCAAAGATCTCTTGCCTACAGACCAAGTTGAACTTGTTGAAATTTGCCTGAAAAACACTTACTTCAGTTGGAACAATAAAATATACGAACAAGTCGAAGGAGCGGCCATGGGTTCACCGCTATCACCTGTTATCGCTAATATCTACATGGAAGCTTTTGAAACCAAGGCTCTCGAACAAGCGCAGCTAAAACCGACTTGCTGGTTGAGATATGTAGATGATACCTTTGTCATCTGGTCACATGGACGCCAGACATTGAATCTGTTTCTAAAACACCTGAATTCTGTACATCCCAACATACAATTCACAATGGAAGTAGTTGAAAATTGCAGTATTCCGTTTCTAGACGTCCTGGTGGAACGTAAATCAGATGGCAGTTTAGGACATGCAGTCTATAGAAAGAAAACACACACGAACAGATATCTAAATGTTGACTCACACCATCATCCAATGCAAAAAGCAACAGTTCTCCAGACTCTGGCGACAAGAGCCGTTCGTATCTCAGACGAGGAAAATCTAGAGAGAGAAAAGCTACATCTGTTTGACTCTTTACAAAGGAACGGATACACAACTACCGCCATACGAAAAGCACTACACAAGACTATGACAAAAAAAGGTTAAAGAAGAATCTCCACCTCTGGAAGGCTTAGCATTTCTACCTTACGTTAAAGGCTCAACTGATAAGATAGGACGTGTCCTGCAACGATGCAACATCAAAACTGTGTTCACGAGCAAGGAAACGTTGGGTAACGGCTTCAGATCGGTAAAAGACAAAATTCCAAGTTTAAAAACCGCTGGCGTATATCGCATTCCTTGTTCTTGCGGCTCGAGTTACATTGGACAAACTGGTCGTTCCGTTGATCTAAGACTCCAAGAACATAAAGGCGATTGCAAACACAAACGCATCACAAAATCAGCCGTAGCTGAGCATACATTTACAAATGGGCACACTTTAGAATTTGAGCATGCCAGAGTACTTGCCAGAATACCTCATTACTTCCCGCGAGTGATACGTGAAGCCATAGAAATAGAAAAAGATCCAAATAATATCAACAGGGAAGATGGATTTAAGCTTAGTAAAACGTGGACCCCTGTGATACACGATCTAAAGCATTACAACCACTCTGCGTCATACGGCCACGCCCCACGGATTACGTTGCACTCGGATAACCAACCAGCGTTACGCCACTCCGCGCGCCTGGCACAGAGGACTATAAATAGCTCCACACCGACCTTCGGTTCTTAGTGCGACTTTCACTCTGATGATGCAAGCTGCAAGGTCTTGCGAAACGTTAGTGAATATGGATGCACAAACAGCAAAACGGCCAAATCTGCCTAAGTATCCTCGTTCTCAAGATACTTAAACAACACGAGCCACCAAAGAGCATTGCCATCGCGCGGGTTTCTGCTCGACTTCACAAGGTGCAAGGCACATTAAGCCAGAAAATGCTGGGTGTTCATATACAAATACTACGCGGTCTAAGCCGAAATTCTATGCTAAGGAGAATACTTGTTTCTGAAACCCTGTTTCACCACTATAGAGTTTTAATTTTATGTCATGTCCATCGTCTTGGACTTAAAAGTAACGCCATGTTCGCAATCAACGTCCCAAAAAACCTCATTGCGGTTCGCACGTAAAGTATATACCCGCGCAGCTGTCTGACTGCGACGACCTATGTTAGCTCGTCGTGCCTTTGGCATTGTAACTGACATTATAAAACGGCACGGAATTGTTTTCATAATCACTTATACACAAACCAAATTTGAATGTATGACTGACTGACTGCGACGACCTATGTAAGGCATTTGGAATTACCCCCTGCTCAAAAATTACTATTAGTGTCTTATCTCTTCCGCCTTCGGTTACCTGATGCGAATTATGACATGATGTGGAAAACCCTTCAAACCATTAAGCAATAACTGCAAATAGAAAGACACACTTTCGATATTTTCCAATTTTCCGGCTTTCCCTTTGGCTTTTTCCGAATTTTCTTTTTTGATAAACCACCTCGGAAGTAAGACGAACAAAACAATTTTCATGCCTCGTGCATAAACATCAACTTTTAGCACTTGTTGTATAAATAGCTATTATGGAACATTTAATTGTGACTAAATTGTTGAAAACGCTTAAGTGGATATCAAACGATTTAAGAAGCGCAAATAAATGCAAACCGCAAAACAGAAAATTGCAAAATGTAAACAACGCATAAATTATGGTTTTCGCATTACTAAACTAGTTTCTTTTGTTTCCTTACATCTGCTTAGGTGATATCTGAGTAACATACTTAAGTTAGTTTACAGTTAGAAACAAGTAATGTCTTATACTAAGGTAAACTACTTGACCATTTTATAGTGTAGGTGCAAGTGTTAAAAAGCATGCAAGTTAATAAATTCCTGCCCATATTGTATTTGCAGGGCGTCTCAAAAAACCGCGCTATACATTTTGCCAATTGGTACACTAAAGAAACAAAAAAAATCAATAAAATATTTTTGGGTTTTCGTTTAACCGTTATCCCCAATTTTTTTTAAATTAATATCTCAAAAACCGCTTAAAGTACAAGGTCCGGCAGAATGAAGTATCCATTTTAAATTGAGTTGTTTTTGTTAATGGCTAAACTTTTATTCAAAAATCAAACAAAAGGTTCTTAAGGAAACACGGAAATTTTATTTTTTTTATATTACATCAGTCAAGTGACCTCCTCGCTGCTGTCACTCTTGAATCTGCTCTTACCCTTTCAGCAGTTGCAAGTATGCGTACAGAACGAGTTCTTCCTTTTGGTTTGTCTGTGGCACATGAGGCAGTACTGCAAAACTTTTGTACCCACTTTTTAATTATTATCCAACTAGAAACTGGATCTCGTAGATTTAAATGAAGGTGACGACGAAATAAACGCTGGGTGGTTACAACAGAATTGTTATTTTTAAAATAAGCTTCAACTGCAAAAACGTTGAATATTTGACCAATATTCGATATTCACAGCTAAACTGACATTTCTCGCAAACACTTTGACAACTGTCTTAAATTTCCATTTATCGCGAAAGCATGGCGACTTGATTTGAATTTATATCTCATTATGCAATGAAATGAATTAACTTTGAAAATGGATACGTCATTCTGCCGGACCTTGTATTACTTTGAGGCTTTCCACACAACTTAAGTAGGTACATACATTTCTAAAGTAAATAAAATATTTGGAAATAAATTCTTTTCCGTTAACTTTTTATCCCAATCTTTATAGGGATTGCGTACTCATATATTATAAAAAACGTAATTTTTATTATGTTTGTAGATGTGTATTAATTATGTTCCTAATGTAAATTATTTGTAATTGAGCGTAAACTTAAATGACTATATAATAAAATGTTTCAAAATTTACGAGAACGAAGTCACGCGTATTGAAGTGCTCCCGCTTTAGCCGCGATTTCTGAATGTTACTCTAGCTGTAAATTTGCGTATTTGTGTAAGTGAGATCCAGTTGTGCCCACCTCCATTTCAACATAAGAGGATCACCAGACAACAAATACTACAGGTATTATTTAACGATTTATGCGGATTTATCCGCCGCCGCATTGAATTCAGTTATAAACACAGGCGCGGCTTGACGCCGTCGCCCCGCAATCAGCATGTCGCAAGAAGGTCAAGCCTATCCAACGGCCTCTAGCGATATCAACGATCCACATGCATTAGCAGCAGAATTAAAAAACTTTACAAAGCCTACCCAGGCGGAAGTAGAGCAAAAAATTAGGGAAGAAAATGAAAGGGAACGAGAAATCGAAATAAGAGAACACCAAATAGTTCTTAGTTTGCAAGAGGATTCTGTTAAGGAAGTTACTAACGCCCCAAAATGGCAAGTAGCAAAAGGCCGAAAAACTAAAAGAGCATCACCAGAAGCACAGAGAAATGTAAAACAGAAACTGATCACAGATTTCACAAAAATAAATCCGACGAACCAGTTTCAACTTTTAGAAAATGCCTCAGAAGAAATTGCTACAGCAATGCAAGGTAAGAAGAGCACTACTCCACCAAAAATTAAACCTCCTCCTATATTCTTATCAGGGGTTGTAAAAGTTGATCTACTAACCAACATGCTAAATGATTGTGAGGAACTGAAAGGAAAGTATACACTAAAATTAATAAAAGAAGAAATCAAGTTGATAACTGAAAACGAAATTGCCTATAAAGTAGCGTGCCAGGCCCTAATAGATAAAGATGTAAAGCATTACACCTACATGGCAAGAGATAAAAGAAGCTTTCGTGTAGTTATAAAGGGTTTACACCACACAACCAATATTGAAGGGCTGAAAGCAGAGATCATTGCCAAAGGACACAGAATAAGATATATTCATAACCCAAAAAGTAGCAAGGATAAAAAGCCTTTGAATATGTTTTTCCTTGACTTAGAACCAAGCGACAATAATAAAGATGTATACCAAATAAAACATCTACAGTACTGCAAAGTTATGGTAGAACCGCTAAGGAATAAAAGACAGATTCCCCAATGCGGGAAATGCTTAAAATGGGGACATACACGAAACTACTGCACACGTCAGCAGAAATGCATTAAATGTGGTGGATTACATAACAGCAAAAACTGCGCGATAAGTGAAAGAAAAGATCTTCGCTGTGCCTCTTGCGGCCAAAACCATCCTGCTAACTACAAAGGTTGCAAGATATATAAAGAACTTCAGCAAAGAAACTTCCCCTCCCTAAGACCTAAAAATTCAGAAGTGCAGCAGCAAAATAATGCCTCTGGTCCCTGGAGAAATACTACCGAAGGATTATCATTTGCGTCGGCTCTTAAAGGAGCTAAAGCAATAACAAGTAACACCGATGTTGCAGCTACAAATTCCCAGCAATCTGAGGACAGAATCTCCAGACTCGAGAAGCTAGTTGAGCAAATGGCTCAGCGAATGGACACTATGCTTAACATTGTGTCTAAACTGCTAGAAAAATTGAATTAATGGAACTACGCCTGAAGATAGCTGTGTGGAATGCTAACGGCCTAATCAACCATGGCCCTGAAGTATCAGCTTTCTTAAGAGATCATGATATTGATATCATGCTGATCTCTGAAACTCACTATACAAATCGCAGCTACTTACGGATTCAAAATTACATAATATATGACACTAAACACCCAGATGGAACAGCTCACGGAGGCAGTGCTGTCATCGTCAAAAAAACAATTAAACATCACGAAGCACCTAAGTATCAGACGGAGCACATACAGGCAACTACTATTGTAATTGAAGACACTCGAGGACCAATATCCATTTCTGCAATTTATTGTCCCCCACGGCACACAATAAGAGAAGACGGATATGCTGAGTACTACGCCACTCTGGGAAATAGATTTCTAGCAGAAGGCGATTACAACGCCAAACACTCCAGATGGGGATCAAGATTAACAACTTCTAAAGGCCGCGAACTTGTAAAATGTCTTGATAAAAACAATTTGAACATTTTGTCCACCGGAAAGCCCACCTATTGGCCCAGTGACAGGAATAAACTCCCAGATGTCATTGACTTTTGTATCACCAAAGGTATCGCTCCAGGTCATCTCGTAGCAGAGCAGAGTCTTGATCTTTCCTCGGATCACACTCCCATTCTAGTAACATTAAGTTCTAGAATAATCCACAAACAAAAATCAACAACACTCGCCAATAAAAGAACAAATTGGGAGCTATTTAAAGAGCTTCTCGAAGAGAGAACAACTACAGACATCTCGTTAAAAACTGCTGAGGAAATAGACTCAGCTATAGACACCCTAACAATTGAGATACAACAAGCGGCTTGGGATGCAACCCCCCAGGTGGATGTCAAAGTAAAGCAACAAAATTGCTCCAGGATGGTTAAAGAAGCAATTCTTGCAAAGAGAAGGCTAAGAAAGACATGGATGACTACCAAAGCCCCTCAAGACAAGGCAAAATTCAACCAAGCAATTCGGGATTTGAAAAAATTGCTCAACAACGAAAAAAATCAAGCAATCCAGGAATACTTGGAAGGGCTAACTCCCACAGAAGCCACTGAATATTCACTGTGGAAGGCGACAGCAAAGATTAATAAAGCACAAGACAACATCCCACCAATCAGGAAACAAGACAGATCATGGGCAAGGACAGATAATGAGAAAGCTGAGACGTTCGCCGAACATCTGTGTGATGTCTTTCAACCTTTCCCATCGCAAATACCGCAGGCAGAGGAAGACAATATTACCTCATTTCTCGAAATACCATATCAAATGGCTCTCCCCATAAAAACCATAAAAATCTACGAAGTAAAAGATATGATCCGCAGGAATTTAAACCCAAACAAGAGTCCAGGTCTTGACCTTATAACTGGACAAATTATAAAACAACTACCTGAGAAATCTCTAACTGTGCTAACTCAAATCTACAACGCAATACTTAGAATCGGCCACTTTCCATCCCAATGGAAAGTTGCCCAAATTATCTTGATTCCCAAACCTGGTAAACCGGCAGAAGATGTGTCGTCATACAGACCCATCAGCCTACTATCAATTCTATCAAAGCTCTTCGAGAAGGTATTTCTGAAGAGGCTGAAACCTTTGCTTGACGAACTGAACATCATCCCCGAGCATCAGTTTGGGTTTCGTGAAAAACACTCAACCATCGAACAGGTGCATAGAGTAGTTGAGATACTAAATAAAACATTCGAAAGCCGAAAGTACTGTTCAGCTGCCTTCTTGGACATTACCCAAGCTTTTGATAAAGTATGGCATCCAGGGTTACTATACAAACTGAAAAGCAAACTACCTGCATCATTTTACCAGGTATTACAGTCTTACCTCACTCACAGATACTTTGTGGTAAAATGCCAAGAAGCCATCACTGGTCTAAATCCAATACAGTCAGGCGTTCCGCAGGGCAGTGTCCTCGGACCAATTCTATACCTGTTGTACACTGCAGATATACCAACTACACCGAACACCATCACTGCCACGTTTGCTGATGATACTACCGTCATGGCAATAAGTGAAATTCCAAGTTACGCATCAGAGAAGTTGCAAGAAGCATTGGATAACATCCAGGAATGGCTGAAGAAATGGCGAGTAAAAGCCAATGAGGCAAAATCTCAACATGTAACGTTTACCTTAAAGAAGGAAACATGCCCCAGCGTTACTCTTAACGGACACCAACTCCCTCAGTCAGACTCTGCAAAATACCTAGGAATGCATTTGGATAGGCGGTTAAACTGGAAGCACCATATATTCACTAAGCGCAAGCAGCTGGGACACAAGTTCTCCAAACTTTATTGGTTGATCGGGCGAAAGTCTAAACTATCACTAGCCAGTAAACTAATGGTGTATAATGTGATTCTCAAGCCGGTGTGGACCTACGCGATACAGTTGTGGGGTACCGCGAGTGATTCTAACATTGCAATCTTACAGAGATTTCAATCCAAAACATTGCGCACGATTACCGACGCTCCTTGGTTCGTGACAAATAACATGTTACACCGCGACCTAAAAGTGTCTACAGTTTTACAAGAAGCTAAGTGCGCGAGTGCAAAATACCTCTCGCGTCTCGAACTTCATCCCAACTCCCTTGCTGTCAGCCTTCTGGATAACAGCCAAAAAACTTACCGCCTCAAACGACGGGACCCCTTAGATATAAGCGATAGATTATAGAGTCTTTGTCATTACTAATCCTACTGTTATAACAAACTATATGTTTATTAGTTGTTAGGCCTTTAATGTAAGTGCACTAACCCCACGTTTGCTCAGCAAGGTATTTGTTTGGCACCCATTTTTTGTAACATTTGCTTATTGCTTTCGGGCAGATTGCGAATAAAGTAGGAGTTTAATAAAAAAAAAAAAAAATATAATAAATAAAGTGTACCTATATGTAACATATGTATTGTGTCATTCTGGAAAATTTTAAACACCTATTGTAAGGAAGGAATGACGTATTACATCTAATTGCACATTGTAATAGCATTGTTTCTGGTTTAATTTTCTGTGTCCCAAATATATATCTTGTATTTAGTAATATTATAATTGACAGAGGTAATAGGGGCCAACTAGTTGGATGCCATCTAGGAGTCTAAAATTTACTACCCTCTAAAAGTGAAAAAGTTTTAATAGACATTTTTTACAGATCAACATGGAATATTAATGTTATTCAAAATAAAGCTGTATCATTGACCACAAAATAGTTTTAGTTTTAAGACAGGTTTGTAGATGCGCAATGCCCATAGAAGTAAGAACTGGGCCAACACGTGAGTAGTGTATAATAGCAAAGTAGAAATAACGGCAACAATGTTAAAGTACGACAAATTGCGAATTCTGCAATTCTGGTATTCAAAGAGAAAGCTAATCTGTTAATATCTTAGGGCAATGTTCAAGACCCGTTTCAAGTAAAATTGTCTATTTCCATATTTTTGATTATGCAACCCAATTTGCAGAATACGCTAACTTATACAGACGCTGAGCGTCTATATATTAGATAGTCTTTGGTAGAAGTAACCCTAAATTTATATTATAAAGAAATTAAAACCAAATTGAGTTAACAAAAGACGTATAATCGCCGAAAAATGAATACAGATTACTTTCAAACGTTATTTTAGCTTCGAAGCGTCTCTGTTCGGATTCTGGCCGCGAATGCCTCCGTCTCGATCATGCCCTGTCCAAAGGGCCGGCGATATCCTTGCACGTGTTGATCCCGTAACAAGAGCCCAATTGTTCTCGCCTTGGCGCCGTTCCGCGTGACTGACACTGCACCCCATTAGCGCCGGGAAGGAATTTTGGGACCAGCTCGCGGGGTCAGAAACGTGCCCAGAAACGAAATACTTAACAATGCTATATGTATTAAGTTAAGCAATGCGTGTGTGAAATAAGTTTTGGGCACATCCAGTTGGCATTATAATAATCCTTAATGCGATTTGTGCAGCTTTATCGCCAGTTTAACAATATTGTGTTCCCTACGAAACTATATCACTGACGAACACATGTTAGGACTTTCTTATGTCGCAACTTTGTAGCTGCGAGCAGGAATAAGTGTAAATTGAATTTTAGCTTAATAGAGTACTCGAATTTACTGCCGTGTATCTTATTTGTGAAGCAGTGCAGTTGCGCACATTCTTAAAGTAAGATCAACTTTTCAGAAATGGAGTCAAGGTAAGTCATATCTTGAAGCCGAGGGACTTTTTCCTAGTGGGACTGCCTCATTCCATTGCTGGCAGACACTCATGTGGCGCCTACAAAAATAACCAGCATTTGTCCCGATATCTGCCCACGTACATTTTTTAATAATCACGAGTAAGCCTTTTTTCAACCTACACCCCACCTCTTTCCACTGAGCTAATTTCAGCACCTTTATGGCTTGTTTTGCATGATTTATGCTCAAGCGGCAAGAATGCACTTTCAGCTCTTAACATACTATATACTATAGAACAATGGTGAGAGTGTTTCATTTTTTATGAAATTGGATGAGATGTTCTTTTTATTAGCAGTAGCAGATCTAGAAGAAAATAGTTTGCAAAGTAAGTCAATTTTCTCAAAACAGAACAACGACGCCAACAGAAATCGAATATTTTGTATTTTCGCAATATAGTCAAATGTTAACATAATAACACATTTGAGGTAAAAAGAGCTGGTGGTTGTAGAATTTAAATTCTACCGAAACTACGTTATTAAATGTACAAGTAGGAGAGCTTTGAAGGAAACAAAAGTCTGCCTAGTTTCTTATAGATACTTCGGCACAGTCTTGATATGAAGCGATTTTTGCCATGCGCTCTTTAGGACGTCTCTTAAGATACATTTAATCTTCCTAATCTGTTGAAACGGTACTTTCAGTGTGATATGGCTGTTATGATGTTAAGCTATATACATGATTGCGCCATACTTCAGCTAAAGATAATTCTTGAGAGATGCGGAACTGATAATTGCGAAGCCTAGACGGATAAAATCAGTTTAAAATTGAGTAGGCGATTTACCTTTACCGTTAAGAAAGAGAGCTAATGAGGTAAATATTTAAAAGCTAGAAGAGCGATGGAAGAAGGTAGCAAATTTTTAGTGACATACAGTTGTACTATACAGCTATAAAGGGTGATTTTAATTTTAATTTTGACATTGACAACTGATATCTAAAGTGAATGACCTTTAACAAATTTGAAATACGTCACTTACTCGCCAAAAAATTTAATAATTTGCCTACAGATGCCGCCACTAATCGTATTACTGTTCTGAAAGTTAGAGAGAGTGAGAAGATGAATGAGACGGCCTCATAGGGACTTTGTCACTATAGATTTAGTTGGCCTTGGGTAAAACCGCAAGCAGGTTCCATCTGTGGGCCGCAAGAAATTTTTACAAGGTGGCAAAGCATGCGTTATTGAAAACTTGTAATTAAAGGGAACGGGGCTCAACAAATGTCGGCATACACCCAGGTTTGTTAGTGTAACTGTATAATACTTGAGTAAAAGTAGAGCAAATAGCGGAAAAAGTTGGATCATTTAATAAAATATTGAAAAACAAAGTATTTTATGTTGGTGGCACTCCTAGGTTAGCAGGTTAGGTTTTGCATCAGTTTTGACACAGAATGGCGCAAAACCTAACCTGCTAACCTCGAATTTGACATTGATTTACAGTGCAACCAACATAAAACACCTTGTTTTTTCAATATATTATTAAATCATGGTAGCCATGAAAAAATAATCCAACTGTTTTCGCTGTTTGCTCTGCTCTTACTAAAATATTATACAGGTACACTAAGGTTTGCTGGAGTCCCTGTATATGGTTAGAACAGAGTTCAGAAAACGAGGAAATTCATTGTGATTGGTTGATCACGCACGTCGTATATTTGAATAAGCATTGCTTTAGAAACAGTTTCACATTAATCAAATTTGGCAAATTGTTCATTTTAAGTCAAAACTTGTGACTGAAAATATAATCATTTGTGTTTTTAGGCAAATATTTAGAGCTACACTTTTATCTAAGTGTCTGAAATAATGAGTTGCTGTATTATTGGCTGCAAAGACAGATCCGAACAAGGTTTTCTATTTAAGAAAATCATAAAAACGGAGTACTAAGAACAGCATGCCATTTTAATGAAAATCAGTGGGAATATGGCAGAAGGAAATTACTGTATTTTCATATCATATAACCAGACCTGAAAATGAAATTTTCTTCTATCCTGAAGATGACATTTCCGCTGAACCTGGTTTTGAAGACAGAAAGAGTAATAAACAGGAAGCCGCTACCCAAACCTCGTATGAATTCCTACACCAAAGCAAGGATTAGGTTTTCCATTCAAAATTAATAACCCGCAATCCGCATGCAAAAACAAATTAACAATTTTAAAAAAATTACTTTATCCTGAGCAAAAAATACACAATGAAAAGAGTAAAAACGAAAAACTCAAAAAAGCTTTCAAAAACATTTATACAAAAGACCAGTTCGAAGCGTTAACACGCAAAAACCATCGCTTTAAGAAATGTCCAGATATCTGCCATACGAAATGTGTATACATATTTCAGTTTCTTAACACTTGTTACTTATTTCTGATACAAACAGTACTCTACGCTATGTTTGGAGTGCTTTGAAGCAGCAGTAGACATTTAAAAATGGCGTTTTAGATAAAACGAGCTAGTGACCTTCAAACAGTATTTCTGCGCATGCATGCATGATACATATTTTGGATCAAATATGGCCGCTGAAGTTTGTGTTTTCTCAACTCTTATCTAACTATATACAGGGCCTCTAAGGTTTGCATTAAGCATCATCAAACAAAGTCCAACAAAAGCGGGAAAGTACTATATTTAAAGATTCAAATGCAAGAAAGTGCAAGGGGAGCCTAAACAAGGTCGTAAAGGCTTGGGTCCTAACAAACTTCCAAGTCCAGAGACTTATTCAAAATGCAAGTTTAAGTAAAAAAATTGCACAAAAAAAAAAATTAATATAGTTATGAAATTATAAAAAGGTATTGTTTTCTAACATCTACCGTTGCCCCCCGGAACCGCTTTCGCATTACTTCAGGAGACTCGGCCGTCACCATAAGCTAAACCTGGAACGCCCGAGTGGGAGTGGAACTCTCACCCACACGGTCCTGTAATTTAGCTGTGACGTCGATTGTGACCACTTGTCCATCGAAGACTCCTGAAGACAAGACTGATAAAATAGTAAAACTAATCAGAAATCAATAAAATTAAGAAGTTCGATGAAAATCATATTAGATATATATTTAGATTTCTACTTTATATAACAATTATTGTAAAAATGTACCTTTAATTATTAGAATATTAGCTCTATTTTATGAGAAAATGGTTTTTAAACGGGTAAAAAGGCAAGAAAATGATATGAATAAATAGAACAAAAAAAAAACGCAATAGACCGAATTCTTTTTCTGTTTTTAATAAAAACGAAATTAATTCCATGATTTTAAATGTGGATCTTAGCAGATCGAACTTTATGTTGCACGTTTCTTCTGATTATCAACAGTAATATATCCAGTGCATAGTGACTTGCTGAGACACTGGTAACAAGTTGAAGTATTTCTGGTTAGGATTATAGGAGTAAAGCAACTACACGAAATATATTTTACGTGAATATTGCATTACCTATGAAAACCACAAAAAAGCTTTTTCCCGATTACTTATAATTTATAAAGTTGTGTTTTTTTATTAAAATGGCATGGTAAAGTAACATTTTAATGATGAGGATGGATAAAATGCCTTATTATTCACTTAATAACTATATACTAATTATGTATTTAATTTTAATAAATAATGATTTTCAACAGGAAAACTCTGTGGTGAAAAGGCAAAAGGGTATAAGTCAAAAACGATCATTTTACAGGAACGTCAAAAAACTATTTTGCTGTAGATTTGAGAACAACATTTAATTCTTTTCGCTGGTAATCAAAAGAATCAAGTCGATTTATTGACCACAGCTTGCTTTGATATTGATTCTAAAACTATTTCTACTAGAAAATAAATAAATACGGAACTTATACTTTATCGCATTTCCTTTTATTCATTTTATGAAATAGCAAAAGGGTATAAGATGACATATAACTTTTTGCAATTTACCGGAATATGTATTTTCTGATAAATAATTACCACGACAAAACAGCATAATGTAGACATAAACTAAATAAGAATATGTCGTTTCGAGTTCGAATAATGTGAGGTTATGTGTAAACTTACCGGTTAAGTTCTTGTTACAGCACTTCTGCAAAACTTTGTAGACACGAGACGAGACGATAATAGCAGCAAATCTTCCAATCTCTAGAGCCAGTAATATGGAAGGAGAGAAAAATTAATCCTTTTGTTAGGGCTTACACACATTTTTTACATTACACAGGAATGTTTGTACTAAATACACACGAATCTTAAATCTGCAAATAACTTAATTCGTACTTTTGTACAAAAATATTATAATTTTTGTTTTAGTTGAGTTTTACTACCTCTAGGAACATTACTCGGTTTTACATTTGGAATGTTTACTGCGATTAGCGTCTCGTCGCACGAGAGCGTGGTGTGTCCATTTTGGCACTTATTCGTTACACTACACTATAACAACTAATAATAACACTGGAAAACTGGACCGCTAAAACACGCTATTGCACCTGCATGGAAATGCACTCGTAGTATAAGTGTACATAAGTTATTTGTTTCCAACAAAAACGGAAAGTTATGAAATGGCAAAAAATTAACATATGCCGTTCTCGCGTTGCAGATAACTTTACGAAAAGCATTGACTCGGGGTATTAGTACACATGTATCTATTTGCCATTGACTAAATTTGTTTTTTATAAATTTTTAGTGAATTTTCAGAGAATAAGTCTACGTATCCCATTTAGAAAACTTGCTGTAACAAGGCGCTTATGGTATGTAGACTTATATCCTCTTGTATTTAGATGCCCGATATTGCTCTGGACACGAGGCATCAATAAAATCAAAAATGAGATAAGTCGACTTATACCCTTATGCCTTTTTGCCACAGAACTGATGTTGCATTTCGATAGTTCAATTTACAACTAACTGATGATTCACACTCACTTAATCGTTCTGGGATTTTTAAAATTTGTAATATGAGTCTTCTGATTAGTGCTACGTCATTTGACAGATGCATAGTTACTCTCTTTTTAATAAATTTATATAAGATGTTTGGTTTGAAATATAAGAACGAAATAACAAGTTAAATGATTAAATCGGAAAAACAGCTTTTTAAAAATAAACTTTATTTCGTAATTACAGGTATAAAGCAAAAACCGCCTTAACTCTGTTACGAACTAGCAAAGAATGAATCTAACGTTTTACATAATTTGCAATTTGGCAAAGAGATAACAATGCGCTGGGATGTGCCTTATCAGCGTGGCGTCGTGTTCTTGATAAGCAAGTGCATATAACTAACAACACAATTACATAATAAATATTTTTTTCTACTCATGACATTGAAATCAGCCATTTTGACATTGATTCCGGTGGTTAAAATCGCATTTTAACCACTAGACATTGAAATGTTCAGACTACTGAAATTTCAAACTGTTTGAAATTCAATTGATACAGACTGACGCAAAACCTAACCTTCTAACCTCGAATTTGACATAGACTTACTATGGTTTATTAACGTTTATTTTAGAAATTCGTAGAAAAAATAGTATATGCAACTCGTGGCTGATAAAACTTCAACCACTTGTCTCATAATATACTATTATTTTATTACACCCCTCTCAGCGGACGAAAGGTTATCAAAAAGTAAATCACCTTGGGATCCGATGAAGATTCAACCACTCAATAAATGATTTCTTAGCTATGACATGATTCAAAATCAACACATCACAGTCAAAGATCATTTATTTTCAAAGATAGGAAAGTATCTGCGGTGTCGAGTAGCTTCCACCTACTGTAGGTATGCATTCGACCGTTTGGGTTTTGTCATATCCATGAAGAGTTTGTACTCGCGAGAGGTAAGCGCAACAACATAAAAGTTTGAAGGAACTAGTCGTTTTATTCCTGTTTGGTTGAGAAAAGTAACATTTAAATTAAATACATAGGTATTACATTTCTTATAGAATTTAGTGCTACATAACAAAATAAGGTAAATAGGTTTGCTACTACAAGAAAGGCTCTTTAAAATCCACACTTTGAATGGTAACCTAAACAGAATTACAATTTGATAGATACAGAGAATTTAGTTTATTATGCAACATAAGGTTAATCATTTCTATAGTTACTGTCACAAATTATGACAATAATGTATCAAGGCGAACGAACGAACCCGCAATATGATTATTCATCAGTCCAGCCTAAACATTTACTTTCTGTTGCCGCTGCGTTCTGGAACAATGAGAAAGGCATAAATTCTGTCTTCTCCAGTATCGACAGTTTTGGAAATTAACTTCCCCATGGATAAAAAAAGTTGTTTCGTGTGTAAATATTTTTCTAACTAGAGTATCGTCTTGATGAATTTTCTCCATCATGGTTTCCAAAAAAGTGCTTCTTGTACATCATCGTCAGCTAATAGTTCTTGATGGTTTTGGTAGTGAAAACTTTTGGATTATTGCTGCTTAAGAAATGTGTGTAGTGGGCTTCTTGTACTCATCGTATTAACTTCGATCAGATCAACAATTGCTCGCTTTATAGCTTCTGTGAGTACATGTTTCTGTTTCTCTTTTTACGGTTTGCAACGCAGTCTGTGGCATCAAACTTCGCTTCAATTCTTGAAATTGTTGTCTGGTTGGGGATAGGACCATCGGGGTATGTGATATGAAATAAATCTGAAGCACGTTTTAGCTGAGGTTTCCAGCATTTTACAATTTGATTAGCTACGTTCTTTCTTCAGTTATGTACTGCGATAAAGCCCCTACCTGATTATTGTTATTTTAATATTAGATAAATTTTAATAAGTTAATTTAAGGCAAAACCAAATTACACAATTCTATATTAATAATTTTGTACTGTGGTTTTACTTTGCCTGTCAATCAATTTTAGGCTGGTTAAAATGGATTGTAATATTTAATGCACAAATAATATTGTTGAAAAGCACCTCTTTCTATTTTTATCTAATTGCAATATTTATTTACGCTAGCTCTCGGCAAAACACAAGCTCTATTCTCAGGGTGAGTTCAGAAATGTAACTATTGCCATAAATTTTAGGATATTTGACTGGGAGTAGCTTATTTGCTCGCTCTCAGCAGATAATATTAGTAATCTCTATTTGACAGATAACACACAAAATGTCGCCAGTGAACAGCGTAGTTGAACATTTAAACTCGTGAAAATACTGCGAAAAACGCGCCAGGTAAGTTATTTGAAATTCTCTCGCTTGGCAACTATTAAAATCCCTCGCCTTCGTTATTTAGGATGACGTCACCGCCTCTTGCTTGTTGTGACGTAAAAGATACGCCAATTCTTTCAATTGTTTATGAACGCTTGGACTCTCGCCAAACGCGGCACAATCTACTGACGCCACTCGATTTTCGAAAAACACGAAGCAACTGGGCCCTTGGGGAAAAGCTAGGCCACTCCGGGAAGGTTTGATCTAGTCGTTTGATGCGTTTCCCCAAACCTAACCCTCAAATTGCAGGCTTAATTCTACCTCTTTATGTGGCTTCGGAGCTGTTAATAGCGATGCTACTTGGATGTCCTGCTGGAGATGCTTCATCTGATGCAGGTGTCGACGGCGACACTCTTGCAGACTCTGTTGATCACTTGCAGTGCTGATCGCTGGGCCCCGTTGACTAATTTGCACGTAATGGAACTTCGGAATTTTCATGTGCTCACTGCCGAACCTCAGCCGCAGATGGGATGGGAAAATTTTATATTTTAATGTGGCGGAAACTTCCACAAACACTGCTACAGGTACCCTGAGATGGGCACAATAAAATGCAATACCTTTAGAACGATAAAATGCTGGTTTATTAATATAAAATTGTATTCAAATGTGGAGCACAAATTCTACAAACTTCAGATAAAAATTAATTCAATTGTTCTCCTGTTTTAAACAAAATAGCATCAGGTTGCTGTTGATTTTCTTATGTTAATGGAAATTAATTCTGATAACGAAATGTTACAAATGGAAGTAAATTTGAGTACATAATTAATATTTACAATTTTCTTAAATCTAAATTATTGTCTTTAACGTTATAATTAAAATTGTTCGATAGCGTTGAACACACAAACGTTATTTATTTATTATTGTCATTGCTCTGCTTTGCACTATTACACTTTATTTTCAAATACACTGATTTTTGAGTTCACCATTTTTGCGTCACTGTCTTTTCTCTTCTGTTGCCTTCTTCTAGCATTGCTCTTTGCAATTTTCTATTTTATCCTTCATCTTGATTTACCTTTCACCTTTGCTCACAATTTTCACTATACTTTGCTTTTTATTGACAACTACGCTCCTTTTAAAATGCAGCTAACAAACCTTTTGTGTCAAATACATTTTATGTGATCTGGCTTTACATGTGCACAAACCTTTCCTTTTAAATTATATTAATTTATTTACAAGCCAATTTAAACCCGTTGAAATATGCTTTGCATTTGCGTGCCTTTCTCAGACTAATTACTGTTTCTCGCATCTCATTATCAATGCATTTAATATTTTATTTTTGTTTAAAATTGTAATTATACAAAATATCCCAACTCTGTGCTTTATTGAATCGGTTAATTATCCTGCACTGCAAACAGAGCCAAGTTGTGGACTTAATACCATCTCAGTACATTGTAACCTATAATTAACTGTGTAAAGTATAATATTGGCTGGTACGAAGAATTAATTTTACTTGTAATGTTGCATTTTAAATAGACCCTTTGATACATTGTAACGTTACGCAATTTTGAATTTGAATTTAAAACGAATATAAGAAAATGAACTTTTTTACCCTAATTTTTATTACCAAACTCTGACTACTTTACTTGAAATTACGTGATTACTTAATTCTCACGGGTAGCTCTGGCTCAGGGTTGTAGACTGCTGAAGTGAAAGATTCGAGTCAAACATTTTGATTACTTAAATCTAGAGTACAAATATAACTGGAATTTGTCTAAACCAAATATTAACAATAAATAAATGAAATAATTCGTCTGGGTGTCTTCTACGTCGTGGACGCTCCACGTCGCTCCTTATTAACTCTGAGAAATCGGACGCTGGATTCGACCTGCCTGTGACTCGAACTACTACAGATATTCAAAATACACCAAAATGTATGCCTCCCGTTGAAGGAAGGGGCCCGAAATCTGGAGTGAATGTAGGATTACTGATATGCGCTCACGGTCCAGAGCCTAAAACGCTGTCCCCGTGAACCTGTAAAACGAAATTTGTAGCACGCGGGGCCGTTGGAAGATTGGCGCGGTTCCCAGCAGAGGGTGGCTCAACACGGCGCACTTTTTCGCTATTTGTCTGCAAAACAAAATTACAATGAGCGTGACATCGAGGATCGCTGCGAATTTTAACCGACTTGTGGGTCGCTAGAACTTCGAATGAGCCGGAGATTCTGCGGCTGGACAATTCGGCGGGGCCGGCTAAATTTTCATAATTGTACCCAGGAAGGATCATCACTATTTTTCCGTGAGCCTCGGTTTGAATGTACAGGTATCTAAGGGAAGGACCTCCAGGCAGTCATCACGATATTTCCGTGCTTCTGAACCCTGGACGTGAAGGTAGCCGAGGAAAGATCTATACACCCCGCCAGCACGATGTTTTCGAGCGACAGTGACTTATAGATCGAGAGGGTTAGATAGTAGGTGGTTGTTTTGCAGTCAGCATAACAGTTCCGGGCGCCTTATGCTTGGAATGAAAAGTAGTTCTGGACAGGAAGATTGCTCATTGCTCATATGCAGTTTGACTAACACAAGCAGGAAAAGAGATTTCATGACAGGTTAAAGATTGCTCAGGCAGTTTAACTTTTCAGAAAGAAGCCAGGAGTAGAACTTTTCTTTGGGGCCCGGGGGTCTTCCTTTTAATTTTTCTCAAGGGTTTCTACGTTGTGAATTCAGAGACGTTTCACCGCCGACCATTTCGCCGCCGGCCGTTTCGTCGCTGACCGTTTCGCAGCCAGGTTGACGTATTCTGTACTTTTACATACCTACATCATTTTGTATAATTATTTATATAGAAAAAATACAGGTTATATCCTTTTAAATATATTAATTTATTTTGCAAATTAAGGGTGTAATGAGTAAATGTTTATTGTTCTTTACCTGGAAAGACAATTCAGGGAGGACGAGGCTTGTTTTTGGAGCAAATAGTCGCAGGGTATGAATCTCTTCAAAAATTGAGGAAGCATATAGATGCGGACAAAATAATTTTACCGTTGGTGGGAGGTTTTAAGGCCAGACATATATTAGTAATCCTAAGGGGAATAGCACATAGTCTTGATATGGGACATCAGTGATTATAATTAATGACTATATTTTCTTATTTTCCAAGTTTACTTGATTTGTTTTATTCTACAGTTATTGTTTTCATCATATTAAAAATGTTCTGTTTTTATTACACATATAATAGTAGATAAGTAATAGTAATAGATAATTTAAAAATATATAATATTTCTTTTAAATTCTTATTTAATCTAGAACACGGTTATGTTTGTATTTTTTCATAATACTTTTCTTATTTTATTACCCCAAGGAAAAATCTGGTGTGATCCACGCACACAACTTCCTTTTACAGTGATCTTATAATTAGGAAAAACTTTGATTTTTAATTTTTAAGTATTTGTCAAAACTTACAAATTCTACAGAAACCGTACAAAATAGAGCGTTAGTTGAAAAGACACTTTTTTTCTAAAAGTTTAAGCATAATTTAAAAATGTAATAATATACCGGGCGTTGTATTGAAAATATTATTTATTTAGAGGTATTCAACTGGAAAATCACCTAACTCACATTGATACACATTAAAAATGTAATAAAAATGTAAAGTTTGAAAAAATCGTTAGAGCCGTTTTTGAAAAAATCGAAAAAAACTTAAAATCACAAGAGTAAACACCATACTTCCGCTGTTCCGCTTCTGCGATTTTCTTTAAAAGCTTGCTGTCGCATCTAGATAGTATACGAAACTTATATATGAAGTTTTAACGCCGTACCTCTTTTCGTTTTTGATATATTTTGACACACATACAAACTGACAGACAGACCAATAAAAAAACATTTTTTTGGGTTCAGGGGAATCTAAAACATGAAGATCTGTCGAAAACTCAATCGCAAATTTTTGGGGTGAATCCAATACTTTCTTTATTGTAAAAGGAAGTAAAAACAACATATCGAAAAATAAAAACAAATTTCTCATTAAAAATCAAAATGCTTGACCTTTTATTTAAATTTTAATAAGACTAGAATTTATCGTCTGCAATGGAAGCCTCTTAAAGGAATATAATTTTGGATTACGGATAGGTTTTGCATAACAGAAAATGCATTATACAGGGTGTCTCAGAGAGTTTTGCACTTCTATCATTGAAATAGCTTTTGAACCTAAGATATAATTGCTTGGTGTTCTGAATTGAGCAAAGTGAACCTTGGAATTATTTTTGTCACAATTTAAATATGTCGCAATGAAACTTTTTGATGTTCAAAACGTGCGTGTCGTGTTCGCAGTTTTTATCAACAAAATAATTCTTACATCGTAGTCCGCGGTCGATTTCGTGTTCGTTACGGTTTTCACAACACGAATGAGCACCAAACATACATTTTTGAAAATCACAGCGGGCACTCAGTTACTGGAAAGTTTGACAGGTACACAACAATTTTTCGTGAGCCCTGTAGTCCTGCTTCAAACATGTCATGGTTTTTCGGATCAATGGTGGTTCCAGAAATATGAGTCCACTAGCCATACATGAAAGACCGCACTAAAAGTTGTAAGGGATTTTTTTCTGAAAAATTGATATCAAGAAAAGGCCACGTCAACTGGCCTTCCAGAAACCCGGACCTAAATCCAGCTCATCTTTTTTTGTGGAGCTATCTCAAAAATCGTGTTTACGACAATTCCTCAGTACTTACTGCAACTCAGGAATCGCAATTGAATCCATTATACCGAACATATGCACCCTCGTAATGGCAAATGTAAGGCATCGCTTGCAAGAGTTCCAGTGCCGATATGAATTTCTAAGAAATGTAGTTTTAAATTCTAAATAAAGTAATTGATAAAAATTTATGATGGCTGAGCTAACTAGAATAAAAAAGTGCACCCCTTATAAGAAAGATATTTATTAAAAATGTAATAAAATAGTGACCAATGTACGCTTATAACTAACAAAAAAATAAGAAAAAATGGTAATATCATTTTTACCTCCTTTTACGATAAAGGAAGTATTGGATTCACCCCAAAAATTCGAAATTGAGTTTTCAACAGATCTTCACGTTTTAAGTCCCCTAAACCCAAAAAACGTATTTTTTTCATTGGTCTGTCTGTCGTTAGTTTTCGTGAATAAAATGGTACATCCAAGATTCATCACAGCTTAATGACTTAAAACGTAATCCTTCTCTTTCAAATAAATTTAGAACTCACTGACATTTCACTGCAGGTCGCTTTTATTTCGAAAACCGAGCGATCACAAGCTATTTTCTATCCCAGTTTTTCATGAATACTAAAAAGATAAAACTAATACACATTGGCGCCTAAATTTAGGCACGGCCAAAATTTCGTGATTTGTGATAAATCTAGAACAAGAGCTAAACTAGATACTGACCATTGAAATCACAACAGAGAGATTACGACAAGGAGCGGTAGAACATAAAAATGTAAATGGGACATGGAAAACTTTAAAGAAAATTATAATCGAAACTGCGACAGAAATATGTGGAATAAGCAAAATTGATACACGCCTCAAAAAAGCAAAAAAGAAAAACGAAACTGTGAGAAGAAAGAAAACATCATGAATAAAATATATGGAAGCCAAAGAAGATCAAAACAAAATATATTATAAACACTAGAAATGAAGCAAGACACGTAATAAAAGAATCAAATAGAACAACTTGGAAAGAATCCTGAGTGGAGATAGATACAGCATAGTGAAAATAAAAAACAGTTCTAGATAACAGTCAAAAGGACTAAAAGAAAGAGCATACCCCAAATAAATATTCAAGACAAAAACAAACTTATCACCAAAACACGGAAAATTACCAAACCGTAGAGAAAGGATTACAGAGAGATATTTGCGAAAGCGGGCGTGGGAGAAATATAGTTGGAAAACAAGAAGCAACAAATGCATCTTCAACATATAATGATGAAGAAAGAAAAACAATAATAACATAAGAAGTAGCAAGCGTCATTAAAACCCTAAAAAATGGTAAATCAGCTGGAAAAGACAATATTAAACAGGAATTACTGAAACTAGGAAGAGAGCAACTAATAGTATTTTAACAAAAATATTTACAATAGTTTGGAACGAACAGAAAGTTCCAAAAGAATGAAAAAACTAGAATAATGCCACTATATAAAAACTGAAACAGTACTAAATGCAAAAATGATAGAGCAATATCCCTAACATCTGTAGTACTAAAATGGTTACACAAAATACCAGGACAGATAGAATAAGAAATGAAATAATCCGAGACAAACAGGAGCCTGTAAGAGTAAACATTGAGAAGCAACAACTAAAACTGACTGAACACATATGGAAGATGAACTACGAAAAATTACCCAAGGTAGTACTGGAGATGGGAGAGGAGGGGTTGTCAGGGAAGATAGACGGTCGGCCTTACCTTTTGGCGAAAGTTATATTTGATATTTTGCCGGCTGGTAACTATCGGCCTAATTGGGCTAGCTCGCCGCGAGGGTCGCAGGGTTCCAACTATGCTGAAAAGAACACTATACGAAATACGAAGAGAATGGGCGCCAGGTCCTAGACTCAGATCCAATTCCTTGTGCCGGACCTTACACAAGGTCGAAGATAAAAACCAGCAAGTTAAACAAAATCAAAGCATCGACCAATCAGAATATCACAGCTTTATTAATATTGGTAGGTACTATAGTGCATATCCAACATAAAAGTATAGATCCAAAATCACAGTAAATTATCACAATTAACACCAGAAATAATAATACGACTAATGGTTACAAGTACATAAAACAATTCACCTAAGAATCCAACTCGAGGTGTCCGAACTGCGAAATTAGCCTGAAGGGCGTAACAACAAGGTACCTCAAAACTTATATCGAAGCAATATACTCAAAACATGACTAGATAAATTACCAATGACGTTCACCGTGAAGCGGAAAACGACACGACACGAAGCATGACTACATTAACCCAATAAAATAAACTAAGAAAGCTTTAAATAGACTATAAATCCCCGTGAAGCGGAGTATAAAATCAAGGGTGCGAATAACGCAAGCAAAATATGCAATGCCAACATCTAACCCCGACGGTTGGCCTAAAAATTAACTTTAAGACACACAAAATTTAGATGGGGTGGTTCCAGCACGTTATGAGATCTCACAGGGGTTTGCTAGTTCCTAAAGGAAAGTCATAAAGTATTTCCTGACGTACTAAGAACTGCTTGCGGGTATTCTAGCCGAGAACTAGTTTATCACAAACTCAAAAACGGGAGGCTACACAATCTCAACAAAAATCCCGTTGGTAGCAGTTTTGCCACCGCCAAAAAATTTAGCTCTAGCAAGTGCTCTTAAATAAACAACAAGGTTAATGCAATACGCGACGTGAAATAAACTACAGTGCTTGCAAAAGCAGCCCCAAAGCCAAATCATAACAAAATTACACATGACTGCTATGCACAGAGGTAAGTAAACTAATCAATCTCATATCTAGTAGCTAAAATTAACACCAAAAATCGATATGCACAAAAACTCTAAAATAGCAGTTCGGAAGGTCATACTAAACAGTTCAAAAGTAATTCAAATAAACGAACGATACAAATTAAAACGTTACAAAACCTCAGATGCATACGGCACGTGGAGGCCGAGCTGTTGGAAGAGATGCAAGAGTCCAGGTGCGTTGGGCAGCGCTCACAGAGGGAACGACCGCAAATCCAGGCCGCAGAGGCGAGCGGCCAGCCGGCTCGTGGAGCACCGCATGATCCAGGCAAAACCAAATGCACGACGACGAACAGGACCAATCCAGGTAATAAAACTCAATTCCATGGCGTTTAAGAACGCATTTCCATGGCGTATAACTAATTAACGCATTTCCTTGGCGTAGAATAGTTGGCTATAAATTACAAATTTCCAGATAAGCAACCACGCTGACGAAAAGAAATCGTAACAAACCTGCGAATGGTGACGAACAGCCTAACGCTCCATTCGATCGAGAAGAGCCCCCTTCCAAAACCGCAACAAAAGCGAACGAACGCTGGCAGCAACTCCCAACGGCTTCCAGAACGTTCCAAAGGGCGCCTTGCCTCCAAAAATCCCTCAAAACGACCAGGACGGCTATAACCAAAGCCAGAGAAGCAAAAGGTCCCCCAGGGCACTAACTTCAACGATCGAAGCAATGGAAAAGAATGGAATGCAAATTGGCCAGAGCAATTCACGATCCCAGGTTATCAATGTCAAAGTCAAATCCGAAAAAAGGAAGAAAAACTATAAGAGTGCAGATTGTATGTGCAGAACTGATAACAAAGTGTTCCTTTTAATTCAAAATTGAGGCTGAAGGTATTTGGGTTGCCTAACTATGGATAAAGTACTGTATATTTAGAGAATAAAAGTAAATTGCCAAATCTGACTAATTATTTCAATTAACAAGTAGGAAAATGTCAAAATGAGCGTAACAAATTCTCCCCCCACAAAAGGGAGGGTAAATCCCTTCGGATTTACCTGACCATACAACGACCATCCAAACAAAACGTTAAAAAAAACGATGCCTGCCAAGAGAAAATACAGGGAAATGAAACAGAGGACTTAAAGAAGTTAGCTAAGAAAAGAGGATGTAAGAGTCCAAGCACACCATCGAAGACAACAAGACACCAACCTCTTCCGTCGCTGCAAGATGACGTGAGCTGCGCCGGTGGAAGGGAAGGTTACGTCAGATTGCAACGATAATCTACCTAAAACGCAAACACCTCAGAAAAATTTGGAGTGGGAGAAAGGAAAGCGAACGACACAGAAGAAGGAAGGGAAAGGAAAACTAACCACAGCTAGGGATAAGTGCTTAGGCCCAGGATCGACCTACAACACTGAAACTATCTCCAAATTACCAAAGACAGAGCAAAATATCCAAAAATTCAAAATATCGAAGAAGACGAACACAACTATATGAGGGAACATCCCTTTCCAATGAACAAAAAAAAAACAATAGAGAAGAAGAAAGATGAGAGAAAAGAAGGGACTAGTTGTTAATGTCAGGATTCCAATTCTAGGAAAAGAAAAGAGGAATTGAATCCTAGTGAACCGACCGACGTCACCCAGCCATCCTACCCAAAAAGACGCAGACGAGACCACACAAACAAAGACAACAAGGGTTGGCGAGAGCATAATGCCTTGGAGAAAGATTCAGGTCCCAATAAATCCGACAAAGTCGATGCCCTAAAAGAGCGAACGAAACCGTCCTCAATCACCAGGCACACACAAACGCACAACCAAAAAGGACAGAAGCTCAACAAAAGAGTAGGGTTCCACGAATCCAGACAACGCTGAGGCCCTAAAAGAGGGCAAAAGAAACCGTTCTCAAACATCAAGCATGCCCAAAGGCAAGGAGCGAGTTTCACTTGAGGACCGAAATCCGCCTAAGCGAAAGGATACCCTAACAACAATCGACCAAACACACCAAAACGTATAGCTGACGGCAATAGGCATCATCAGCTATACCTCAAAAATCCAAAAATCCAAAAGGGCACCCTACAAGCATCCACCAAGCTCACTCAAACCTCACCAAGAAAGCGGACAAAAGAAATCCTAAAAGAAATGAAGTCAAGCAATCAATCACTATACCAATCTATCCCAAAGATGGCTGGAGAGATTATCCAAATCGCCGAAGCAAATCTCCCAGACACATCGCCACCGAATAACTAACCTATCATCAATCCACACAAAGAAGAAAACCAATCAAAGAAGAACTACTCTAAAACAATCCAAAGAGGTTCGGGAGATTATCCAAATGTGCCGCAGCAAATCTCCCAAAACGCATCGCCACCGAACAACTAGCAAACAATCCGAAGAATAAAGAGAAGAACCAATCAAAGAAGAGCTAAACCAATCCACACTAGAAAGATGGTTTGAAGAGCCTAAAAATCCACAAAAGTGTACCCCTCAAACACACCAATCACACTCCATAATCCTAATCAACATTCCAAAGGAAAAGACAAGAAAACAGACTACACAAAGAAAACTCAAGCAAACTAAGTCAACAAATACTCAATAAAATTCGCAGCTAATACAAATCCAAATCATCAAAAAGATTCACTCATCAAAACACACCAATAACCAATTCTATAACTAGAAGTCAATCATAAAACAATACCTAAAATCGATACATCCTAACAAACTAACAATGCACTATAGTACCACCTAACCACAACGTAGACAGGGTACTACAAGAGCCCTATCGGGCCCCAGACGTTGGGCGTCAAAATCTTCTTGTCAGGGAAGATAGACGGTCGGCCTTACCTTTTGGCGAAAGTTATATTTGATATTTTGCCGGCTGGTAACTATCGGCCTAATTGGGCTAGCTCGCCGCGAGGGTCGCAGGGTTCCAACTATGCTGAAAAGAACACTATACGAAATACGAAGAGAATGGGCGCCAGGTCCTAGACTCAGATCCAATTCCTTGTGCCGGACCTTACACAAGGTCGAAGATAAAAACCAGCAAGTTAAACAAAATCAAAGCATCGACCAATCAGAATATCACAGCTTTATTAATATTGGTAGGTACTATAGTGCATATCCAACATAAAAGTATAGATCCAAAATCACAGTAAATTATCACAATTAACACCAGAAATAATAATACGACTAATGGTTACAAGTACATAAAACAATTCACCTAAGAATCCAACTCGAGGTGTCCGAACTGCGAAATTAGCCTGAAGGGCGTAACAACAAGGTACCTCAAAACTTATATCGAAGCAATATACTCAAAACATGACTAGATAAATTACCAATGACGTTCACCGTGAAGCGGAAAACGACACGACACGAAGCATGACTACATTAACCCAATAAAATAAACTAAGAAAGCTTTAAATAGACTATAAATCCCCGTGAAGCGGAGTATAAAATCAAGGGTGCGAATAACGCAAGCAAAATATGCAATGCCAACATCTAACCCCGACGGTTGGCCTAAAAATTAACTTTAAGACACACAAAATTTAGATGGGGTGGTTCCAGCACGTTATGAGATCTCACAGGGGTTTGCTAGTTCCTAAAGGAAAGTCATAAAGTATTTCCTGACGTACTAAGAACTGCTTGCGGGTATTCTAGCCGAGAACTAGTTTATCACAAACTCAAAAACGGGAGGCTACACAATCTCAACAAAAATCCCGTTGGTAGCAGTTTTGCCACCGCCAAAAAATTTAGCTCTAGCAAGTGCTCTTAAATAAACAACAAGGTTAATGCAATACGCGACGTGAAATAAACTACAGTGCTTGCAAAAGCAGCCCCAAAGCCAAATCATAACAAAATTACACATGACTGCTATGCACAGAGGTAAGTAAACTAATCAATCTCATATCTAGTAGCTAAAATTAACACCAAAAATCGATATGCACAAAAACTCTAAAATAGCAGTTCGGAAGGTCATACTAAACAGTTCAAAAGTAATTCAAATAAACGAACGATACAAATTAAAACGTTACAAAACCTCAGATGCATACGGCACGTGGAGGCCGAGCTGTTGGAAGAGATGCAAGAGTCCAGGTGCGTTGGGCAGCGCTCACAGAGGGAACGACCGCAAATCCAGGCCGCAGAGGCGAGCGGCCAGCCGGCTCGTGGAGCACCGCATGATCCAGGCAAAACCAAATGCACGACGACGAACAGGACCAATCCAGGTAATAAAACTCAATTCCATGGCGTTTAAGAACGCATTTCCATGGCGTATAACTAATTAACGCATTTCCTTGGCGTAGAATAGTTGGCTATAAATTACAAATTTCCAGATAAGCAACCACGCTGACGAAAAGAAATCGTAACAAACCTGCGAATGGTGACGAACAGCCTAACGCTCCATTCGATCGAGAAGAGCCCCCTTCCAAAACCGCAACAAAAGCGAACGAACGCTGGCAGCAACTCCCAACGGCTTCCAGAACGTTCCAAAGGGCGCCTTGCCTCCAAAAATCCCTCAAAACGACCAGGACGGCTATAACCAAAGCCAGAGAAGCAAAAGGTCCCCCAGGGCACTAACTTCAACGATCGAAGCAATGGAAAAGAATGGAATGCAAATTGGCCAGAGCAATTCACGATCCCAGGTTATCAATGTCAAAGTCAAATCCGAAAAAAGGAAGAAAAACTATAAGAGTGCAGATTGTATGTGCAGAACTGATAACAAAGTGTTCCTTTTAATTCAAAATTGAGGCTGAAGGTATTTGGGTTGCCTAACTATGGATAAAGTACTGTATATTTAGAGAATAAAAGTAAATTGCCAAATCTGACTAATTATTTCAATTAACAAGTAGGAAAATGTCAAAATGAGCGTAACAGGGTGTAGACCAAAGGGAAGGCCGAGAAAGAAATGGGAGCAAGATGAAAAGGAAAGAAAATGAAAAATGATACGAACAGCAAAAAGACTAGCAAATGACAGCAGGGCGTACAGAAAGTAGAACAAAATCCGACGAACTAGAAGCATAAAGAGGTCGACAAAAAGACAAAAACCTGTTAGTTAGTGTTATATCCTTTATTGACACATATATTTTACTTTTAATTACATTTATATCTAATTTATGTATGTTTCGAAACGCTTAATAAATAAATAAAACGGATAGCAACAATGGTGTTTCCATCTTTGCCTATCTATGTATAAACATTTGTACTATGTCCGATCCTGGTTGCACAGAACGTGCGCTCCTAGAGTTTAATAATGCTTTATGAAGTGCCAATTGATCTATAATAAGAATTTAATTTTCAGATAATTGTTATTAATTAGAGTTGGTAAAAAGCCAAAGAAAAATTGACAATATTTTTAGACCGAGAGCTGGTAGATACAATACCGCTTTATAAGATATCCCAGGTTTACTTTATGAATAAAATATACAGTGCTTCTTACACAAATTTAAAAATCGACCTTCTGCTGTTAAAATAGTAGCCAGCTCATTTCTACCAAACTGATATCTGCAGCAAATCAAATGGCAATGTTATTAATAATTAAAAATTCGAGTAGCAGCATCTTTGAAACAGGGACACTAGAAAATTGAAAAAAAAAATTGTTAAGCCATTTTGCAGTCTTAGGCAAACAAGTTTGTCTGTATCTCGAATCAGAGGTCAGCACTTTCAATTTCATTTAGCAAATATTCACAGATACCAGCTCTGTTCTTTCCCATTTAAATCCGAACACCCTGTGTATGGGCGTAGCTGTCTCGTTTCAACCATTTCTAGATCACCGTTTGTATAACGCGTGCCCATCTAAGGCTCGAGGAACTGGTTTGAACTGGCGAAGACTCCGGGTCGCCATTGGTTGTTGCTCCGCGGGGATATAGCATGGCGTCACCCGGATGCTTGCAGACGCGAGTTCCGGCAGAACTACAGACAAGAGAGGTTGTGTGTTGTGCGAGTGGCAGTCATCACTTCTAGGCGTAGGTGCTATGAGCTTTGCGAGTCCGTTTCCGCTTCTGTAAGTAAGGGGTTGTCCCCTTTAACTCGATGCTCGAGGATCTATCCAGTCATTGTACTCGTAGCAGTGCTTTTTATAGCCGCCATATTTAGCGGATCTTAGTTCGTTTGCCCCAGATGCCGTATCGCGGCTGATTCAACGCCACGGATTGCAGCCAAATACCAACCGATTGCACGCCATTCTCAAGGACCGTCTACCAATTAAGGTACCTGTAATAGAACCATTCAAACATAATAGTGTTACTGGTGCAAACGATGTTGTGTTTGTGGTTTTTTTCTGCGAAGGCGTACTTGTGCCTCTTGCTCGCTTATTACTATTTTATGCGGCGCTCTGGGGCTACGATGCCTTGTGACGCTGCCGTCGCTAAGTTTCACTTAAATGTTGCATGGGTGCGAGCTTTGTGCCTGACCGTATAAATAAATTAATAAACTTTTCGCATATGTTTCTGTAAGGCGACCGTTGCTAGCCCTAATTTCAGTAATTGCATGCGCGTAAGCTTGGTGTTTAACCGTATGAACAAGTGGTGAACTCTTCGTATCGGTCTGTGTGAAGCGGCCGTCGCTAACTCTCATTTTTGTAACTGCAGGTGTGCGGGTTTGTTTGTACCTAACCGATTAATCAGCAAACGAACGCATCGCATAGCCGTGCGACGCCGTCAATATCACAATTTGTTCGAGACTTTTCATATGTGCGCTGGCTTCGTGCCTCGTTTAAGTTCGTTTATCGCATGCCTGGGCGACGTGGCATTGGCTGGAATATATATTCAAAATTCACATATCTTTGTGAGGCTATGTTAGTCCCCTTTTTGGCCAAGTATTGCAGTTACGCTGCCCCCTCTGCCTAATAAATTAGGCCGCGAGTTAATTCGTCGCATACCTTTGCGGCGCCGTGTTTACCAATAGCTATACTGCTTCCGTCGCCTACGCAGGCGTATGATTCATTGTTATGAACTAACGCCCATTTTTCACTGTTCTGTTTGATGTAAAGTGACGAACCAACAGCGGCCACTCACGTGTTGTGTGTTGTGCCGTAGCATTAGCGCGTCCATCAGCTGATGCGTATTTTTCTTAAGAGATAACATAAGTTTGGCGGCACGATTTGCTGCCCGAATGTAGAAATCGACCAATAGACGTATATCTAATTAAGGGACGTATTATTCTTGTTCGCCTTGTGCCTGCTCTGTTTCAGATAGTGCCCTTCAGTGTAAATATTGGTGTACGACGGGACTTGAGAGATCGGAGCGTGCAGGTAAGTTTGGTCGTTGCGCAGCCTCGGCCTAAAGGTCCCAATATTGCAATTCCAGTATTTTCAGTCACGAAATTGTTGTCCGAGCTTACCGCTCGCGAGTACCCTTATCGACGGAGTATCTTGAATACTTCGCCACCGATGACCGTCCATGCCCGGTTATTCGGTCACACCTTTACTACAGGCTTGGTGGCGCCCTTATAATTTCGACGTATATGTCTTAGCACCCTTGCCCAACGACGTACCGTTTGAACCACGCCCGACTCCCTGAGAGCTTCAGCCGAGGCCTTTAGTCTGTTTTAACGAATCTCAGGTCAAGTGTGCCAGTTTTCCAGGACTGATCCAGTCGTGCGACGCTCACCTTGGGTGGGTGTCGTTAAGTCGTTTTGATTCCGTAACAAAATGTTATTGCTTAAACCGTGCCACTGTTGTTCTGCCACCAAATTCTATGTATATAATTATTTTACTACGAACTACAAACAATTTTACACTCGTATTCTATATTAAACAGACTCAATTACTATAACCAGTTTCAAATCGTACCGAACAAACGTTCAAGCTACGTGGAGAAATTGGAGGACCGACCAGCTACAGTGAAGACGGCGTGCGGTTCTTTTCTATAATTAGTAACGGGTGTCCATTAGCTTACGATAACTCTTAAACGCACTACGGTACCATACGTGGTTAATTCGCTACCACCTGAAACAGATTTCAAAATGAATCGATACCTTAATAGCTTGCAATAGCCATACACAAAATCACAAAACAATGTTTATATTAAATAACAACAAAACATACAATACAGAAAACAGTTACACCAATTTAATGTCAGCACTCGCATAAACCACACAGGAGTGACCTCATAGCACATCTCAAAAGTTACAAGCGCGGTGCACGCTAGTGTGGCCACTGATTACAGGCGTTCAAATTTGAAATAATACCAAATTACAATAATAAGAGAAACAAAGTATGCTAATTACAAAGTTACAGTGATGTTGCCGGATATCAAATTATAGTATGTTAATTACAAGGTAGTGGTAATGTTGCAGGTAAGTACATTATAGTGTGCTAATTACAAAATTACGTTGATGTTACAGGTCGACCGTAGCCAGAGGGCGACATTAATAGTATGCCACGACGTACGTAGAAATTTAGAACGTTGCATAAATGCGCCAATAATTTCTAACAAACTAGAAGGTGATTCCAATCTGATTTGTTTTTACCTACATAACACAAAATCGTGTTTAAATATTCCCAGAAGTGATGTGAAACGGGACCAGAAACACCAACAATCAGTCATCAGGAAAAGTCACCGGAAGCAAGCGGGGTCACAACAAAAGCCTCGTCAAACAGTTGCAAATCTGCAACTAACAATGGAACTTAGCAATGGTTCCAAAAACTTGGCTACCAAAGTAGTAGTACAAACTAGCTGCTTATACTTCTAATGAATCCAACGTCGGCTCCAAAACACACGAAACGCGAGGGCTTAATTAGAATAGAGGATTAGAAAGAGAAAGCGCACATATACCTGAACCTTACAGCTCCAAGACAAATTCGCAATCAAACGCAATGGGTAATTAAGACCCAAATATCTTTGATAAATCAACCATGCAAATGTCCCATTAAGTCACTATAAGCTAGCCCTAAAGAAAAGCTAATACGAACTAAACGCGTGCGATCAAGTCGAATACGCTTGCAGAAAACAACGAGAAACAAAAATCATCGCCGCAGGTGCGCGGAAATAATTTAATAATATTTGACCAAGTTACCCATAACGACGGATCGATAATCCATCTCAAGGACATTCAAAACGAGTACGGCGGCCTCGATAACTGTAAAACGCCCAGAGTTCTTGCAAAGATAGCCAAAATTCATAAAGCGGACGGTACAATTAATGGACCATTAAAGCGTAATGCCTTCTTTCCGAAACAATTCATATTTGCTGCCCAATATGTATCGAAAAATAGGAAGAAAATCCTTGTTACATATTGTAACGCACTTGGTTACAAAGATATCGGGTATTGAAGTACCAGTGGCAAAATAGATTATGTTATTTAATTTAAGAAGATAATAGAAAATAATTCAGAATCGCACATTACGCAATTGTTCAGTAGCGAAGACACAAAGGGAGCTATTTTGGGTTATAAAACAATAAGCTAGAAGCAACACGCAAAAAAGATAATATTTTGTATTGAGATGACGTTTTACCTTTTCTAGAACAACGCAAATACAATAAATTCATTGCTTATAATGAATTCAAGAATGTCTCTATGATATTTGCGTCTAACAAGAAAGAAGGATAATATTTTTCCTTCCGTGAATCCACCACACCAAGCCGTTCAATGCCCGGTGGGACAGATATTCCGTTGCGTACTTGTCTTCACGTAGAGAGGTTGCTGGTAAAGTGAGTGTTATACGCTCGTCGCACGCTCGCCGGCGTGGGATGGGCTAAGTAGCTTTAAAGTTTACCAAGAGCTATTCAACCATGTTTGCGTGTGTTGTATCAATGTTCCGTGAATACAGCAGTTTGTTGTCGCTTTACTGAGCCGCGCAGAAAAATTACGATCTACTGGCTTCGTAAACAATGGGCTACTTATTGAAGTTCCATATCGACCTTTCAGTCGGATTTAAATAATTATTGACGCCTTGCATTGCAATCATTACGTATCGTTCCCGCATCCCGATGCAGCTCTGAAAAGACGTATCGTAGACAAATAAATCGACGGAAACGCATGCAGCTGATCGTCGAACGGGCGACTGTTATATTTACTTTCTTCCGCATACAAATTCTAATGCAGACCGCTGAATTTAGACAGTCAAGAGAGATAGTTTTACGTTAAATGGCGTCCTCAATGAAGTCAATCTTGTGCTCCTCCTCGAGCAGGAGGACTACTCTTGTTTTTACACCCGGGTGATAAAAACTGTTGCAGTGGTTCGGTGTTTCGTTAGTTGACTTACCGTCTGACTCCGAAAATCACACATCAATCCGAATATTTCTATAGGCTTGTGTTACTTCGCAACGCCTGGTCAAACTTTCCGAGCTCCGGAGAGTGCCCCAAATTAGTTGCCAAACTCCTTGGGCTATCAGTCTGTCCGCCCCAGTTACCTTCGGGCAACTAGGATTTTGATCATCGCCACCTGCTGAGGTCGCCGTTTAGAGCTGGAGAACAGCCTTGTGCTATACTACAATCCTCTTATAATGTGATTGCTGCATGTAGTTATCCCGCTTCTATTTTGCAATATGTTTACTCTGTTTAAATAAGCGTTATCGGTAATTCTTCGCCAGCGAACACGTCGTTGGGGTTTTCCCATTCTGGGAAGCCTAAACGCAATTTGAACACTTTGGCTGGGTTGTGACCAGGCTAATAAAATTACCTTCCATACGAAAATTCCCTTCCCTACGTAGCAATAGCTTGGAGCGCTGAAGATTCTCTTAATATTATGTATTGAATATAACGTAGCAAGATATATTTTATGTATTTTATTCATTTACAAGTGGTATAAGCACCAAGCAGATGAAGGTAAGGTGAGTTCATGCAGCAATTAGGACTCCAAAATTATCATTACGCATAGGCCATCTTCTTCTGAGCTGGAAGAGTCGCGAACATCTTCAGGATATAGTAAACAATGCAGTGGCCTCTAATATATAATAGTGGCCATCTTTCACGTCTGTATCGAACTGACGTTTATAGCTAAACACCCACGATTTCAGAGTAAAACCCCGCCTATGTCCCACTGAAGGACACGGCATGTTTTATTTTTCTACGTCGAAACTGAGTTTTCAAGTGTAACAGGTCGTATATTTTTAAGCTTAAGCTTTATAGGACAACATAATTAAGAATAGCATTACAGACTCGAAAATGCAATCACATGCACCTATTAGACGACCAATTTTTATAATTTCAGTAAATTACGCAGTTCAAGCTATTTCAATTTCTGATGTATGTTTATTCTTAGTTGATTGATTTTTCAGTTTTACATAACAATTAAATGAATTTTCATCAAGAATCCCCAAATATTCATGTATTTAAAAATACACACAAGTTAAAACCCAAAAGCTAATTTTTATGACATTTCAATACACGGTTTCTAAAATTATCTCCATAAATATTTAATGTTTACGTTCGGGTTTTTAAAAATTATGTACAGACACATTTTGCTTTGCAGTATCTCACTTTCTGATATGCATACGACTACACTATTCCTAGAAACGATACTTGCGATGTCGCTACCACTTCGGTATATTATTCTAAAAGCGTTTGCATGTATTTACAGTGTTTCCTTCAGTTATAGCTCTATTTGCGTTACATATTATATACACGACTACTGCACGCAATACGATTTTTATAGGCAAGTGTTAAAAAGGAGTACGTCACGATTTACAATATTTACATATACAGATTGCAGCAGGCAACTAGGACCATAGCAACAACAAGGAGACTTTATATATGGCCGTAATTGTATTTAAAAAAAATTAAAATCGAATATATACCTTGTATTAGAGATGGGCGGAATGATGCATTAGGTGGAACGTTCCACACGTTCTCGTTCCCAAAAGATACCGTTCCAAAATAACGTTCTTCCGAAACGAGGGAACCAAATGACATTACTGGTTACGACGTCATTCTAGAACGTTTATTATTATTTTATTAAAGATATATTAATAAGGTGTTTTTTAAAATTTATTGTTAGTATTGTTATAATATTCTTGTATCTAAAGAAATATCTGTGAGATTGAGAAACATGTACTCTTGTTTTTAAAAAATTGTTAGATTCCTTTAGTGAAACTCTTATATTCATGCCTTGATGAAATTCCGATTTATATCAAAATTTTAAACTGTTCTTATTTTTAGTTCTATCAGTAAATAACGACTATTATTATGCTGAAAAATTAATTAATTTGTCGTTTTACATTTTACAATAAAATTAGCATTTATAATATTTTACAATTATGCGTTTCTATCAATGAAAAAATATAACGTGAAAGAAGTGTTCCCAGTTCCGTCCTTCCTTGCGGGACCGCGAGGATGGAACGTGGAACGGGAATCGTGCAGTGTTGGGATTTTAGTGTTGGTAGATTGTACTAAAACTTGATTGTAATAGAATGTAATAGGCGGGAAATTTAAATACCTATATATGTATAGGGTGCCCCAAAGCTGCCTCACTACCGATTAGTCATAGATTCCTTAGGTTCTAATAAATCGATTAAACCTCAGTATAAAGCCCCTCCAGTAAGAAGTTATAGGGCCTTAAAATTATTATTTTTTATTTTTGTGTTAATTTCCACAAATGTAAAGATCCCGATTTGAATTTTGGCAGCTGCGCAGGAACTACTGCAATTATGGGAGGGGGGGGGGCAATTTAAAAAAAATGTTTTAACATGGCTAAGCTTTACCTTCGACTGTTCCATAAACACTTTATTATAGTATTATTTAGCTTCCATAAAGTGCCACTTTAGTCCATAGAGTAAAGTAAAACGGCCGCCTGTCAATGTCCAATAGTCAAATGTCATTTTATACAAATCAGGAAAGGAGATTCTATTAACTGAAAACTTTACAAATAATAAAAAGAAAAACATGTTTAATACCTTACCCTTACGGTAATAGGCAGTTATTCTTGATATTGATAGCGCAATTAGCCTAGAAGGAGCACACTTCGAAACTATCAAATGTTTCAATAGCAACTTGAATTTTCTAATTTATTTATTTTTTTAATTCGCACTCAGCCAACAGTCGTTAGGCCAATTATAGGCGTCGCTGTGCAGTTATGAGGACTTCCAACCCCACTAACGACTGTCATGATGTTGTATGACCGCCGGGACCAACTTTTTTCCGTGATAGCCGTACCACGAGGCGCCGAGAGATGCAGCCGTGGAACTCCCATCCAAGTTCTGACCAGAGACAGCGTTGCTTAACTCTGCTGATCGAACGTGGACACTTGTTCAAGCTACACCACTCGGGACCCACCCTAATGAGTCTAATATAAACGATATTGTAGATAAAAGGAAATCTTCTGCAGTCCTTTTTATCACTACGCTACACTACTTGTTCAATAAAGTCCTACATTATGTTCTTGATACATAAATAACTATGATAGTTACAATTAAGCTAAAATGCTTTTTAGTCACGTATTGAATGGTCATAAATATATAAAACCTGAGAGGTATACTTCATTTTTACTTTCTTTTACTTCGTGAAATAAGGTATAGTAACCAAGTGCAAGTAATCATATTTTTTGCAAAACTCGAGATGTTTGCGGAAATATCCGTTTTCGTGTCTTCTCGTTCAGAAAAAGTGGTTTTCGAAATGATGTTTGTCTGATAGTTTGTGAGCCTGTCAATTTGTCGGTCCTCTCTACAGCCCAGATGGTTTAATGGATCGGCCTTAAGATTTATATCATCATAAATTTGGAGATCCCAGTCATTGTTGGTTATAATCGGGTAACCGGAAGTGGTATTTTACTCTTATATTTTTTCTGTTTTCCGGGAAAATGTTATAATTGTTGGTAAAAATTAAATTTCATAGAACAAGATGATATATTGCGTCGTTATATAGGGTGTTATGGAAATGAGTGCAAATATTTTAACCCGTAATAGAACTCGCTGAACTGAACAACTTCTCCATTTATAATTTTTTCGAAAACGCCCTCAAAACTGAGTTAAAATTCAAAACAATTTTACTCTAAAAATGCATACCCGCCTATAGAATAATATTTTCATTTAATGGCGCAAAACACAAAAAGCATTTCTTTGATATGCAAACCAACAAAAACTGCATAGGTACTGATAAAACCTTTAGTTCACATCTGGTCACCAACGTACTTTATCAATTGAGGTAGGTAAGTTATTGACCGCATGTTTTGAACTTTGCAGTTTTAATATACTTGTGTCGTTCACCTTTAACTCAGATCTGCTTACCAAGCGGCTCGTCAAATTTAGGGGAGATAAATGATTGAAAAAATATGCGATTAAATAAAAAACGATAAATAGAAAAGTTGTTCATTTTGGTGAGCTCTATCACTGGTTAAAATATTTGCACTCATTTTCATAACACCCTGTATACCACTTTGGTTAAAAAGTTTATAAGAAATGCATATTTTGAAAAAATCTCAAAATTAAAGTTTTATAAAAGCTTTCTCCAAAACGAATGGCAATAAAAATGTTTAAAACTGTTATGTATTACCTAATTATTTATAACTTTTGTCAAAAAAGTTTTTTGTTAGTATAGTTTTTGAAAAATCGCAAATTGAAGTTTGTGTGTGGTGACCACATTTTTACTTCCCTCATCTAAAAGATGAAAGAAGTATTGTAATCGCACAAAAATCACTTTCCGAGATTTCTTCAGATCTTTATGTTTCAGGGTCCCTAGATGACGGAAAACAGATTTTCTCAATTTCGTCTGTCTGTGTGTCTATTGGCGGTATAGCTTCAAAAATTATTTGTTGGAGAAAGACTATATTTTGCATGCACCTGGCATGAAACCGACAAAATATCAGAGAAATATATACAGGGTGAGCACTTTAAAAAATAAAATGTTGTTTATTTTTGCTTTAACTGAGAAATAGATAAAAGAAATAATTGATACATGGCTCAAGCTTTATCGTTGTCAAAAATGAGACCTAACAGATACAGGGTAATCATTACAAGTGGGACAGAGTAGTTTGGTGCCTTTATAACGCAGCAGAAACTTGTACAATTGGAACACGGCCGTAGCTCACTTGTGCAGGCGGCTGCAACCGGGGACCCAAGCGTCAGACTCGTGGGAGCCAGTCGAGTTGCAGAACATCTCGGAGAACGACCCCGACTTAGGCACGGTTATAGCCTGGAAGCGAGATGGCCGTCGACCTACCTGGCAGGAGGTCTCCGCCACCAACCCAACGGTGAAGACCTATTGGGCGCAATGGGACTACTTGCAGCTAAACAACAACGTCCTGACCAGAATCTTGGAAGATGAGGACGGTAGAACAACGAGATCACAATTGATGGTTCCAAGGAGTAGAGTGGCCGAGGTTCTGCGGCACCTGCATGATGGCTCCTCTGGGGGACACTTTGGATTGAAGAAGACGTTGCAGAAGGTCCGAGAAAGGTTCTACTAAGCCAGCTACAAAGATGACGTCCGGGAGTGGTGCCGGAGGTGCGAAGCCTGCGCTACAGGAAACGGACCGGTTGGAAGACGTAGAGCCCCGATGCGGCAGCACAACGTCGGTGGTCCATTCGAGAGAATAGCCATTGACATCGCCGGGCCATTCCCCGAAACCGAATCGGGAAATAAATACATCCTGGTGTTCATGAGCTACTTCACCAAGTGGCCCGAAGCGTACGCCCTTCCGAATCAAGAGGCCAATACTGTCGCTGATGTTCTGGTGAACGAGTGCTTCAGCCGTTTTGGAGTCCCCGTGGAGCTATATTCCGACCAGAGCCGGAATTTCGAGTCCGGACTGCTCCAGAACGTCTGCAAGCTACTGGGGTACACAAGACCCGGACCACTGCCCTCCATCCTTAATCGGACGGCATGGTAGAAAGGATGAACTGAACCATGGGGAAGCATCTGTCCAAGGTGGTTTCCGAGCATCAGCGTGACTGGGACCAGTCCATTCACCTGTTCCTGATGGCCTACCGATCGGCAGTACAAGAGACAACCGGCATCCAGATCGAGGTCTGCTGTTACAGCCCGTTGGGAAGCATTGAGCCCACGGTGGACTGCTACTGCTAGTCCGTGTGCAAGAAGGGCACCGCCTGCAAATACCGCCATCGAACCCCCACAAGAACGAGAGGACAAGCACCCGTTGCAACTCTTTCTGGGACAGAACGACCTAAGGCGGGGGCAGTGTAACGACCTTCGAAGCGGGTCGCGTGCAGACATGAGTCAGCTTCCAGATCATTCGAAAATGACCTCGGTGACTAATGCGCGCGATACGTCAGCATTTGCTAGAAGAATCGAGTGAGACCGTGAAGTTTCCAGAAGGAATTATCCGGCAATATATAATAATATGAATTTATTTATTTCAATGAAATACATAAATATATAAATGAAATACATAAATGTACAGTATAAGCCTATTGTTGAACATTACTGAGGTATTCCTCTAACATTATTAGACTGTTTTATACTGATCGGTAGTGTATTGTAATCGTTAAATCCCTTATAAAATAGCGAATTCATAGTTTGTGTTAAATTCTGTTTTGTGATATATAAGTTTTGTTTAGTTCGGGTGTCATGTCTATGAATTTGTGACCCTATGGTAATATAGTTATTAAGGTATCCCGGCAGTAAGTTGTTCTTAATTTTATACATATACAAAAGTTAACATATTAAATCTTAGATGAGTTGCAATGGGCCACCAACATAACGCATTTAACATAAATTCAATTGGTGTGTACCTATTCCATCTCAAAATAATCCTCATACCCTTATTCTGCAATATTTGTAATTTAGAAAGTTCATATTTACCAAGAAAATATAAAAGAGTAGGACAGTACTCAAAATGTGGCCTAATAATTGTATTGTATACCGTGATTTTAGAATATATCGACAACTGACTAGATAGCCTAGAATAGAAGAACATTCGCAGTTCAATATGTTAAACAATAAATTTCAGGCTTTGAATAGTCAAATCTCTAATAATACACTCCCAAGTGAAACTTTTGAAGAAGTTGTGGCGGAGGCTACTGAAAGGATACATCGTTCCCATAATATCATTATATCAGGCGTTGCCGAGGCCCCATCCAGTATCACTGTAGACCGTGTTGAATCCGACGAGCTATCAGTTACTAACATCATTCGCGTTATACTCCCTAATATCAATGAATCTGATAAACCATCAAGAGTTAGTCGTATTGGAAAAATTACGGATAACCGACCGCGTCAAATAAAAGTCATTTTTCCAAATAACCTCATTGTTAAGAATATTCTTAGAAACAAAGCTAGGTTAGCCGGCAGCCTTTATGATAGAATAACTATCAGGGATGATAAAACACCACAACAGCTGAAACATTTGGCTGAATTAAGAAACACCTTAAAAAATAGAACTGAGGCCGGTGAAAAAGATTTGACGATCAAATACGTTAAGGGCATACCAACCATTATTACAGGGCAAACAAAAAACCTTCCGCAAACCACTATCGATGGTCAGTCATCTACACAAATGCAGGCTCGTTAGTATCTAAATTCAATGAATTTATAGTCCTTATAAATAACGAAAAACCCGCATGTATTATGGTTACTGAGACTTGGTTCAACACAAACATTCGCGATGCTACGTTATAGCTTTGCCCGGTTATTCTTTATATCGCTGCGACCGCCACGATAGAAGAGGCGGCGGTGTAGCTATTTATTTAGCTGATAATATATTCCACAGTTTTACTATAACTCCATTTTTTTATAATAGTTTATCAGGTGTAGAATTTTTATGCCTACTACTACGTAACAATGATTTTTGTTTAACATTATGCCTACTGTATCGACCGCCAGACTTGCATCATCTAAATAACATTTCTTTATTTAACAAACTTCGTCAAATTCTTGATGAACATAGAAACATCATAATCACAGGAGATTTCAATTTTCCTGATATTAATTGGCCCAGTTATTCATCACACCCTGTGTCTGAAGACTCGCAGAAACTAATAGATCTACTGGATGACTCGCATTTGGAGCAAATTATCACTGAACCTACTCGTTTCAGAATGGGCCAACGACCATCCCTATTAGATTTAATAATTACTTCTTCTCCGGACCTGGTTATTAATCTAAAATACCTACCACCAATAGGAAAATCAGACCATACCACCATATGCTTTAACATTCAAGCAACTTATAATTACCAACCAAAAAAGGTAATTGAAGATAGAGTATTTACTGATTTTGCTGGACTAAAACACTCGTTAACTGACATCAACTGGAATAATCTACTAACACGACCTACAGTAGAAGAAAACTGGAAAATATTCTGTGACAAACTTCAATTTATCACATCCCAGAACTCCACTAGGCGTACTCAAACAGTTTTTCCTCTAAAATCATGGATTTCAAAAGATATCCAAAAACTAATTACCCGTAAAAAAGCCCTATGGCAAAAATATAAAAGATCGCGAAGGCAAGTGGACTACGATACTCATCGCGCTTTCTCTAACCAAGTAATTCTGAAGATAAGTCATGAAAGGAAGTCATACGAACAGAAAATAGCCGACAGCAGTAACCCAAAGAAATTCTATAAACACGTCAGAAACGGTATAAATAACAAAATATCTTTGACACAACTCCGAGATGCCAACGATATAATTCAAAGTAATGCAGAAGCTGCGCTGTAGCTCCCATTTTTTCTGATACTTTTAGTGAAGCTTTTACGGTTGAAAGTGTAGCGCCGTGTCCTGAAGTTCGTTACCAGCCTCAAGTTCACGATGAGATTACTGATGTGAGTTTCACTGAAGAATATATTCTCAATAAACTTGTTAAGCTCGACATTACTACATCACCAGGATTAGACGGTATATCTTCCCGCCTGCTCAAATCATGTGCCTCGGAACTAAGCTGTCTTCTGAGCATACTTATGAATCAATCTTTCGAAACGGCAACCTTACCAAACATTTGGAAAACTGAGTCCGTAAGACCTATATTCAAGAAAGGTGATAAGCTCGACGCCCGCAACTACAGACCTATAAGTCTAGTTCCCATTATTGCAAAAATAATGGAATCCATTATCGTAGACAAGATGCAGGTGTTTCTTTTACGAAATAAGGTCATACCAACTAATCAGCATGGTTTTTGTTCGGGTAAATCAGTCGTAACAAATCTGTTGTGCTGCGTTAGTGATTGGTCTCTTAGTTTAAACAAAGGTGACTGCGTGGACATCATTTACTTGGACTTTAGTTGTGCGTTTGATAAAGTGCAAAAAAATCGGTTGCTTACAAAATTAAATCATGTTGGCATACGTGGACAATTGCTAAACTGGATTAAATCGTTTCTGACTGGACGCGAATTTACTGTTAAAGTGAGTACTTCAACTAGTGTTATGAAACCAGTGAAGAGCGGCGTACCTCAGGGATCTGTCCTGAGACCGCTTCTTTTTATTATTTACACTTCGGACATTTCTTATTATATAAAGTCACCACGTTCATTCTACGCTGATGATACTAAAATATACAACAACCCCGTAACAAGCTTCCACACTATCCAAAACGACCTCAATTTTTGATTGGACGGAAGAATGGCTTCTCCCTCTTAACGTTTCCAAATGTGTAGTTATACATTTAGGGAAAAATAACCCTAGGCATACCTATAAAATAAATAACAACCTGCTAAGCAGCAAAGACAGTCATTGTGATCTTGGTGTTGTCATAACTGCGGACTTATCGTGGAGTGATCATATCTGTCAGATTGTCAAGAAATCAAACACTATGTTATATCTACTTTCCAAAACATTTGAACATCTTGATTGTACTACATTTAAAAAACTTTACAAGTTATATGTACGTCCGATCTTAGAATTTGCAAACTCCGTGTGGTACCCTGTATTACCGCGCGACCGTGACCGACTCGAAAATGTACAGCGACGTGCTTCAAGATTACCTTTCGACCGAAATAGACCCTCGTACGCAGAAAGACTCGCTATCCTGCATCTTCCAACACTACTATTTCGTCAGCAGCGAGGCGATCTAATAACCGTCTACAAGGCGTTTCACAACGACGAATCTCCAATTCGTCATCTTTTCGAACTTGCAACATCTACACACCTACGGGGTCACGAGTGGAAGCTAAGAAAGGAGCCCTTCATAACAACCCAGCGGCAATTCTTTCTTACAAACAGAGCGTTTCACTCTTGGAATTCCTTACCCCATAAAGTAGTTGCTGCCAGTGATGTCAACAAGTTCAAGTCGTTTATTGACGAATTATTAAGTGCTTAATATCAATTTTATTTAAATTTTATTACTATATAAATTTTGTTCATTCTGTATATGTTTTCAATCACATACCTTGTATTAATTTTTGAGCAATGATAGATTCATTCTCTGCTCTGTATCTTCTCTAATAATAATAATAATAATTTTCTTCGAAATTTTATTTTGAACATATTCAAAGTGCCTACTAAGAGTTAGATGGTTGTCGATAATAAAACCCAAATATTTAATTTCTTACACAACTTGAATATCTTCTCCATAAATCCGAACTTTTACACGATTTTTGTCAACTTTTTTATAATTCGATTTTGTGCAAATTATCATTGCCTTCGTTTTGGCAGTGTTTAGTTTAGTTTATTTGTATTTAAATACTTGGTAATTTTTTCCAGTTCCACATTAATATTGCCAATAGCGACATTCAAATTTTCATATGATACCGCTAGTAACGTATCGTCTGCGAATAGGTTTAATGAATTCACAATTACAACTGTTTACAATATCATTAATGTAAATAATGAACAACAATGGCCCCAATACACTACCCTGAGGAACACCATGGTTTGTTACAATTTGGCTAGAGAAAGTTTCATTAATCTTAGTAACCTAATACCTATTTTCTAAGTAACTATAAGCAAACACAGCCGGAAAAACAGGCAGTTTGAATCTAGCTTTGAAGTGTGCGACGCTGCCATATAAATCATTCGTGTTGAAGTCGCGTGTAAATAAATAAAGTGTATTTGTTGTTAGAAATAGTTCCTGTTAGTGTATAAATACTAAATGTTCCCCACATTTCGTACCCGGAAACTTCGTTCCCGACCTAGCTCAATTTGTCCCCTAGATTACAGAGTGTTGAAAAACGAGTGAATGCAACGATCAGAATACAGTTAGAAAATGAAAGACATTTTAATTAATTTATTTATTATAATAAACTTAATAAACTAAATAAGAACAAAATAAATTGTATTTATTAAAAATGGCGGGTTAATCTAAGTATTATCCTGATATTTTGTATAGGGCCATAATTTCTTATTCTGAACAACTTTTCTCAGTAATATTTTGCCGTATCATAACCAAAAGGGGTAGGTTACCCGAAAAGAAAATAGTTTTTGCTTAATTGTCAAGGCCGACTTTTCGTAAAATTCTCTACAAACCAAGCAGAAATTTTAATTCCTATAACATTTTTATGTAAAACTAAAAATAAAATTAAATTTCATCTTGTAAACTTAATCCGATGACTGTATATAGTTCTTATAAGTTTGTTATAATAAATAAATAATTTAAAATAGATTTCATTTTTCTAACTGCATCCGATTGCTGCACTCGTTTTTTAACACCCTGTAATCTAGGAGACAAATTGAGCTCGCTGGGGAACGAGGTTTCCGGGTACGAGATGTGGGGAGACGAAATATCCCGGAGACGAAATGTGGGGTACGAAATGTGGGGAACGAAATGTGGGGAACGAACTTTCCGTATCCCAAATGTCCCGTATTAATAGTTCTTGTGTCCTTGTTAAATGGTTAAGTTAAATTGCTGTAAATAAATGCTTAAAACAAGAAGCGGCGTATAATTTTTAATAGCCCAGAAGATAAATCGTAACAGTAATATTGACCGACCTCTTCTAAATGAGCAACATTACTTACGAATAAATGAGATGACAGAAAGTGGTTTTAAATAGTTATTAAATAAACGTACGAGCTAAGAGAGAGCCTACATGACCTTGGAAAAAACTCAGGCATCAGAACTATTACTGGAACGATTAAAAAATAGAAAATATGAAGAGTATAACCTACCAATTCCATAATTTCTATTGGAGTGCATGTACTGTTATAAGTTCAAAGATGTCAAATATACAAAAATAAAAGTACACAAAAGAATTTGTAAATCCGGCATTACATTTCCTGTCAACGTTTCCAAGAATTACTGGAAAAGAATAAAATTCTAACTAAAACAATTTAAAGAAAAAGCTAAAGTCAACTGACCATGCAACGATTTATACTAATTTGGATTCCGTTACGTTCAGTTGGAGTGCGTTTAGACCTAGTAAATATAGATTTTTATTATAAAAATTGGAGTGATTGAGAGTTACGAGGGTCGTAAATGGAATTTTCAGGTCATATTTAAAGAACAGATCGCAACGAGCGCGGGGCGTCTTCACCTCCAGCTGTAGAACCAGATAAGCGCTATCTATTTGATGCAGGCAAGCTTA
>CALNHX010008191.1:0-63771 GCA_940337035.1 Agriotes lineatus
TTCTCGCCTTGTAATGCTCGTATGCTGCTTTGTAAACTGGCACTAGTGCATAATTTTTATGGACTGCTGCAGCATGTTAGCTTCGATAATTACGAGACATTCAAATATTGGCTTCTTAATGATTTTACACAAAACTCCATTTAGTTTTTTAAAAGAGCAGTGTATAGTGACCCAATTTACGTAATTTCAGATATTTTATTGCCCTAAACTTAAAATCAATAGGTATTATTAAAGATGTTAATAACATTTTGAAATTTGAACTAAACATATGAAAGCAACCTGAGCAATTTAATTGTCGAGCGTTCACAGTAATTTTCTTATTCGGCGAGTTCAAAAAGAAATGACTTAATGGTTGGCCATGGAATATAAAAGTATTGGCAACAGAAAGCTTTAGAATTCATTAACATAATCACTGTTGTTGTTGTCATAAGTTTATATTATACGCTGATATCGCGATTGAAAATTTTAAAAATTGCCATATTCAACCCTTATGTAATTTCTTTTTGAACACATAGTATAAAAGTCGCTTGAATGTAAAAATGACTTCATTGTTACGTCCTTGAGCAAATATCTTTTGTTTTTGTATCTAAAGTACGAATTCTTATTTCAATCAGCCGTTTTCAACTAGGTTTATCAGTCATCTGTCAACTTTCAACGGTCCCTGATCAACATCACATTGATATATTGTTTTAAAATTTCAGAAGTTACCTAATACATTTTTAATAACTATTTGTATTACTGAGAGGAAAATGTATCATTCCCTCCCGCAGATGTAGTTTAGTTCTTCAGAGTTTGCGAGAACAGTTTATTGTAATCATGCAAGGGATGAAATGACGTTTTAGTCCAGAGTTATACATACAACACTTTTACATTTTATGATGAGACTATCACTTATAATCAGCTGCATTCAAAAATATTTAAATATGAAAACCAGGAGGCTAGTTGATTTATTATTAATCATAATCACATTGTCTCCCGTCTCTAATAACAACGGCAGTCAATGTATTATATTCCCTCTCACTGCCATTGGAAACCAACCAGGAACCCAAACGTATATTTTCCCTATACCCCTAACAGGCGACAGAAAATGTAACTTTCGTATAAAGGGGTAAAAAAATAATTTTCGAACAGAGCCAACAAAAAATGCTCAAGTTGCGCCAATTGGATCGTTCTTCTACAAAATCTAAATAAAATTTTGCTGTCAAACAATTAAGAAATCCAATGATCCACCCTGTATACTTAGGTGAGTTACGTATTTTCGTCATTCAGCCTCATGTTAAGCGTATTTAATAATAGATTGTTCTACAAGTTAAGAAAAGTGAACGGTTTTCAACGTTTAATTTACGAGCAAGTGATGCAAAGGGAGTGGATTAATTTATCACGAACATGGAAAAATCACTTTTATAACATATTCAGCGTGCTATTTTTTCTAATATCATTACAAAATGTAGCCAAAATTAAATTCGACATTTCTTCATATTCGAATTTTTTTTTATTGGCAGTGAAGAACGTCGAAATCGTCAAATAAAATACGAGAAATCGGCAGTAAAGTACTCCATTGTTTTACAACTTTTTGTAGGCGGCTGGGCGATAGGTAAACGTCAACCGACGTCAACGTAACCTATAAAAGTTGGTTAAAATGTTGTAACTTCGCGATTTCTCGATTTAAAAAAACAATGGACCCCTGGGCACTGGAAGTTCCATTTCAATCCTTGTGTTGTTAATTTGCTTTGGCCCTTCGGGCCTCGGCAACTAAATACACAATCGTGATAAAAAGCTCAACTTTAGTGATAACTTATGTGGAAACTAATATAAAAAAATATATAGATTTGAACTTCCAAGTCCCTATACCTTCTTACTGAAGGGACTTTGTACTAAAGTAAATCGGTGTCCCATTTCTTTGGGACACCCTGTATAATTGTTATCCTCGAATTTATTTATTTACTTACATCTTACTTCAAAACAAACTAAAAACTTTTGGTTTTGGTAAACGGTGCATGTAGCTAGAAGATTTAATTATCAAAAAACCTTCAAGAGTGATAAAGTATTAGATGGATCCTTTTGTTGAAGTATTAGGTTACTACTAGCAGTCCAGTGAGACAAATGTCTCATTTAATAAAACAAAAAAGACCGTTTTGCAAATAGAACGCCTATTCACCACACGTACGTATATGACGTCATTGTTGGTAGCAAACTACCAGTCGCATTCGCCTTGATAAAATTTGCCTAGAATCTAACCTAAAAAGTTCGGATTAGGATAATTAAGATAATAATTAGTGTTAGAGACTGAAATTCGGTTCCTGTCCTGACATGACCATTCCAAACATATAACTTTAATAACTTTTTTCTCTATCTCTTACGGTTTGGCTGCTGAAACAGCGTCCCGGACACACAAAACAGCGTCCCAGACAAGCCTATTATATATATGGATAGTTAACAAAACATAAAAATTAAGCATCTTTAGATAACGATTACGAATCGACATGACACTAATGATAGTTGCAACTTGCAAGAAAACTCTACTAAATACAACTATGACAATAAATTTTATTGAAAGTAATTGAAAGAGTAATTGATGTTGTACAATTACAATTACTAAGTAATTAGTAATTGAATTACTATTTCCTGTGAGTAATTGAATCTCTGGTAATTAAATTACTACATTGGGCGGTAATTGGTAATTAGTAATTAATTACTTTTTAAAAGTGGGCGATATCATAAAAGAATGCAGACCAAGAATGAAAAAAATCCAGATAAGCTACAAAAATATGCAACCGGCAGAAATATCAGAATGTGCGTTTTCTGGCGATGTGTTGAATCAAAATTGTGAATTGTGTGAATGAAAATAAACACAAAGAAAATAAAGATCCTAATTGTTGCAAAAGAGGAAATAGGTACATACTCGTACATAAAACTAGATTACGTGCAGATAACAAAAGTGAACTCCTTCAACTACTTGGGCACTGTGATTAATAGCAGCGGAGACTACGAAAACGATGTAGATAACAAAACAGAAGCGACAATGAAACTGTAACAGTGAGGGTTTATCAGCAAAAGAGAAGCGTCCAAAGAAACAAAGTTGGCGAAACTCAAACCGGTGTACACCCCAACATTATTATACGGAAGCGAGACCTGGATACTTGCGAACAGGCTCAAAAGCAAAATTCAAGCCGTGGAGATAAAGTACTTAAGAACTGTAGATGGTGTTATAAGGGATAGAATTAGTCTCTATGCAAGATAAAATTGAAGAGGGAAGACTTAGCTGATGAGGTCACATCAACAGGATGGAGAAGGCAAGGCAGATTGTAAAGATATGGGAGGAAAACAACCTAGGGGAAGGCCAGCCAAGGTGTGGAACGAAGCAGTGGTTGAAATACTGGGTGAGTAGAATAGGGACACTTAGCCCCCACCACTTTTAATTGATTCGCGGATTCGCGGTTTAATTCGCGGATTTAATTTTAATTGAGCTAATTAAATTGATCTAATTAAATGACCCAATTAATTTTGCGGATTGCTCTAATTAATTTTGATATGTGCTACTGATTAAATTACGCATTAGCTTCCGATTAATTTGAAATTTTTCAGAATTTTTTTTCTAAGTTCAATTATCGAGAATTGACGTCTACGTCAGTTCCTGACAATCGAGAAGGCCAATGTCAAAAATATTCGATAGGTAATCATGTTTCTGAACTACTTTTTCTCCGTCGGCGCCTACGCATAAAAGTAATTTCTTGTCTGTCAAATTACGTAAGTTGTGACTTTTATGGCGTTTGAAAATAAATATATTTGTTACAAACGAATTACTACTAGTACAGCAACACAATAGTAGTAATTGGCGCATTTGTTTCAACTAAATTGAAGAACAAGTCGTTGTAAATATACAGGGTCTCCAAAAAATATGGAATATGCTGCATATCTCAGTAAGGATATACCATTCCATATGTGTTTGCATTAGGGATAGCTATGATACTTAGGTTGCACAGTGATCAAATTTCTAAAATGTCACATTCAAATGTTTATGTGACATTCACCACTGTCATTTCTTGTGTGAGGAAATAGTTATAGTCTGTTTTTTTGCTTTATGATTCAGAGCAGGCTTTGCTTTTGCATTTTTGTAACAGTGTAGGTAGTTGGTTACAAAGAAAAAACACTAGTAATGTCAAAAACTTATTACAACTGTCAATGTGTTATCTTATAAGCACTATTATACATAATGAAAGCTATAATTACTGAACCACTGACATTAAATAAGGTATTGCTTTATTTTAAGAAATTTTATTTAAACATGGTTGTTATCTAACTGTACAGAAACGTCATAGAATTTCTATATGTTCTAATGTGAAAATATATTATTAAAAACTTGCTGATGACTTCTATTTGCAAATCTGTGTTGTAGAAGTTATTATTTATGCTGAACATATAAGAGGGATTAAATGTTTTTTCAACATTGTCTAGAAAGGCCACCGTTCATACACTTATGATAGTACGTGTCAAACAGTGCCACACCCTGGTAAAAATCCTGATGTGCATCCTGAATGCAAAATAGTATATCTCTTTCCCTCCGCCTTAACTTTAGATGGATTACTTTTCAAGTCTGTGTCGTGGGTCTACCTATGCAGACTGGTTCCATTGCGAAATATCCAGTTTCATCCAAAAACCGGAACATACATTTTTCACTAAAATTTTGAAATTATAAATATTTCTTTAAAGAAGTAATCTTTGCCGAAATGACATGATTCTTCTCACAAACCAATTTTCTTCCATTCACAATTTTCTATTTATATCCCATATTTTTTAATGTGTAGTATAATTTTGAACAAGTCCTGATATAATTTAGTTTCTCTCTTGTACATCGCAATAAATTATCCAAAACAAATTACAAAGTTTCTTAATATCCTCCCTGAAACTATAGTCCTCCCAAGTTATTTTTTTTCCTTTTTCGTATTGTCATTCGGTTGTTGCTGGAGTTGTGATTTTGCTTCATTTAGACTATTAAACAGAGTTGCATTCAAAATCTAACATAATAACAAATTGTAAGAAATTTTATTATGGTTTAAGTCTTAATACTTACATCAAAGATTTGACCAACTCTTCCAATAATGGCTGTTTTACTTAATTTACCATTGATATCTTTTATATTAGTAAAGCAGCGTTTTATAGCCACTTTAGTTTTACTATTAATACTGCTTTTTTGTGGCTTTTTATTAAACGTTATTGAAGTGTCAAAGTGACAATCTCGGGGATCTTGATTTTGAAGTTAGGTATATTTTGTAACTAAATTGTTGTACACTGCTAAAATAATATAAATGCAAGGCCTGCTCTGAATCATAAAGCAAAAAAACAGACTATAGTATGTTACACTTCCTTTCTAAGTAAGAAACGACTTCCAGGATTGGACAATGTCGTGATCGAGGTCGAACAACTCAACGTTTCGCCCTCACAGAAGAGTTTCGTCTCTGGCATGGTTTACACGTGAAGTTACCGTGCTCTTCTATCTCTTCCCTTGCAAAAAGAGTTTCGCCTCTGGCGTGGTTTACACGTTAAGTTACCGTGATCCCTTCGGTCGGGCTCCAAACTATCATCGCGGGCTGAAATCGCTTACCTTGCGCCCTTGATATATAAACTACTATTTGAACATACTTTATGTACTTAAATTGATTTATGTCTTTTGTTTCTGTTTATATTTACTTTATTGGGTTGTGTTTGTATATATTTAGTTTTTTTCGTTATTTTGCGAAATCTACACGTATAGGGTTACCCTCCTTTACTTGTGGTCCTGTCCTTCATAATAATGAATTATTTTATTATGATTTAATCATGTCCCGATTTTGTCAGTCGGAAAGGTGAGATGAGTGATAACAAACAAGCAAGCTTATTTATATCGTGGATGTGGGCACTACTATCATTCTTTACTCAACTCTAGTACTTTGCTCTTCATTCCCATACCAAATTTATATTTTTTAAATCGCTGTAACGAATCATTTATGTAATTTTGTGTACCAATTTTATTATTTCCATATTACAAATTATTACTAGTTCCTTTTTTAGTTATTCCCGTTGAATCCCACTCATCGCCACTCCTCAGCGATTGTTCAATCTTCTACCTGAGAAAGACTAGTTAGTTACTGAAAATCAATTTTAAATAGCTTTTAAGGAGATTAAAATAATTGATAACTCATTAATTACGCGTTATATTTTATTATTATAATATTATAGTGCCCCAATTGAAAAGATTATTGGCTCTTTACCAAAGACGTGTATATTTTCAAATGATATTTTTAGAGAAAATCTGCAAAGCCTAACTTGGCAATATAAATTTAAAAACAAACATTTTATTTACTTTGTATAGTTTACCGACTAATGTAAAACTTTATTTGAGATATAAGGGACGGAGGACTAATTTATACAGAAGCACGCAGTTACAGAAAACGTCACATTTTTTGGGGTTTTACACCTTCAAAATTCTACTGAAAACAAAACATTGGTATACATTGACGAAGCATGGATATATCAAAATCGGTACACAAATCTGATAAAAAAGCAATCCAAAAATTATTTGAAGGGAAGCGATTTGCAATTTTGCATGCGAGTTATAATTTGAGATCCCTACATTTTAGATTATATAAAAATCTCCTGTTCTAACTTCATTACTTATTGCAATCTGTAATAATTTTTGACAGATAGGAATTTTAGTTGTGATGACATTAATGACATTTAGTTTAGTTGGATTCATCACTTTAATAAAGCGGTGTTGCTTCCAAAGGTAATGTGATATCAGATATTTATGGCCACCCGGTAGTTATTACCTGATAATAATAAGTATGCTTGTCATTTAATGATACAACATCATCCTGTATTTTTAAACAGGCCACTTCTTTATTTTTGACAGCTTCTTTTAAAGAAATACCAAAGACTGCCACTTTATGGAGGCATTTAACTTCTATAATTTCTTAGCTTGATATTATACCTAAAATTGTATTTACATGTCGTATAAAGTATGATCAAAAATTATTTTCATCTAATATGGCTGCGGAAAACCAAAGCAGTATCTTTGATTAGTTCATACCACGGTGTAAGATATAGGTGGGTCGACACCTCGACTCCACTTTCAAAGCTGGCAAAATATTGTCCTTATTCACAAATATTGCGCTAGGCAGCCAAGTGTCGCCTGTACTTGTTTTACTCGTATAAACAATAATGACGTATAGTATTCCAACCAGGAATTGGAAAGCTATTTAAAATCAGGACAGCATTGAAAACAGTAAGTCACTTCGTAATTTAATTCATAAAATTACTGTTTGATTGTCATTCACTGACAATTCGATAATAACCTTCAAATTTGACAGATGCATTGAGAAGTTTGGAAGATATATACGTTTTTCAAAATTTTCTATGCTATTATACGGTTTTAAAAACTCAACTAGTATAGTTGGAGCAAAGATATTTCGGACGCCTCAGGCTACTACTTAAAGGTTAATGAGCATGGCAGGTGGGATTATGTTGTACACACGACAATCCCTTTGTAATAGTTCACAAGCAAATCCATATCCTTAAAATCGAAATGCGGCTACGGAAACGCAATGTTTGTTAGTGTTTAAAAACTTATTATTTTTATTTAACAACATTGTTAATAAAAAAAGATACAATCAAGAAAGACAAAAAATTATAGAAAATATGTATATGCAACAAATAACTACAGTTTATTGATTGATATATACAAAAAACAACAATTATGAGTACAATATATAAATTAATTTTCGTTATCGCTATCACATGGCCAATCGTCACTATCGCTGTCTCTTAAATTAATAATTAATTCTGGAATATCAATAAATTTAAAAAATTGGTCTTCAATGCCAATCACATGCCGAACACAGTTTTTCCAGCTATTTACATGAATTTTATTAACTTCTTCTTTAATTATTTCTATCATTTTCTCACTAAACTTGGGGCATTGGTTACGTTTTCGAATGTGTGTTTTTAATTCTGCCCATATCATTTCTATAGGATTCATACAACAATGATATGGTGGCAATCTTAAAACTCTATAGCCTAGTTCTGTAGCTATGGTGTCTACTACATATTTTTTAGAGAACTTCTTAATGGACAACACTTCCAGTAATTGATTCTTATTGTAAGTTTCTTGAAAATACATGTTGTTCTTGTAAAGAAAATCTGTAATTTCTGCTTTAGTAGAATTACTATTTGACACTTTTTCAGCAAGCCTTGAGTGATAACTGGCGTTGTCCATAACGATCACACTATTAGGTGGCAAATTTGGTAACAGCTTATTTGAAAACCACGACTCAAACACATCTGAATTCATGTCTTCATGGTAGTCCAATCGACAGTCTCTTATATTTTTCGCAGATAATAGGAGACCATCGTTCACCCATCCCATCTCAGAGCCTACATGTAAAATTATAATACGTTTTCCTCTTGAAGGTGGAATGTCTAATTGGCATTTCCGAGAATTATCTGTCCATCCTTTTTGAACCACATCATGTGTGTCATACCAAGTTTCATCCAAGTAAAATATCGGTCTCTGTTCTTCCCGAAACTTTTTTATCTGTTGTAAGTATTCGCATCGCCATTTTCTAATCCGCGGAGATTCCATTATTTGTTGTCTTTTATCTATCTTCTTATAGCGAAATCCCATATTTTTTAGCGATGTCCTTAATGTCGTCATTGAACAATTTATACCCATGTCACCCATGATCGTATCATGAATAGTTTTAATTGTTGGCACCACATTAGTTTTATACATGTCATAAACTACGCCGCGTATTGCATGTTCATTAGGCTTTGTTAATATTTTGTGACACCCATAATCAGAACGCCGTTTACGTGGCAGCGCTTGATTTTTCGCAATTTGAAAAACCGTACTTTTTGGCACTTTAGTTAAAAACGCAGTTCTTCTCACAACATTGCTTTCTCCTTCAGAAATTAGTGCGTTGTATACATTCAAGACTATGTTTTTCGCATCGTCGGATAAAAAATGCATTGATCGCTGGCTTGGTCTCTCTCCCGCATCATCAACTTCTTCTAACTCATCACATGGAGCAGCGACTTCTTCAACTTCATCCTCAATTTCATTAGTATCCCATGGTCTCCACATATTCCACAAAATACAACACAACACAAATACTAGATGATAATTAACGTGCGTCAAAGTATAACAGCAACGTTATTATTAAATTTGGGAAGTAAAGACAAGTCAAGTGATTTATATAATTTATCTTTCATTCTAATTACTGGAAGGGATGTAGTTGTAAATACATACTTTAATGCCAATATGACGCGACGAAACATTAAATGTCGATTTCTCTTATCTAGGAATGTCATTTGAGCAAAAATAATTTATTCCTCAATCAGGGCATAATCGCATAATGTGTTTATTTACCTAGTAAAATTAATTTTGTCATTCAATATTATTAGATAATTAAATATAAATTAAGTAGAAACTTCACTACAAAACGAAATAAATACCACCTTGGAAATATTCCCACCTTTGCGTATACCTGGCACGACTTAAGCGGACTAACAATAGTAAACTCATTTGCGGTTTAACTTTTAAAGCTCGCTCTGTCCGAAGTATCTTTGCGTCTACTATACCTACTTAAATCATGCACAATGTTACAATGCCTTAATAAAACAGTTACATGTACAATTTACAGATGAACTGTCATTACTTGAAAGCTGATTGACATTAGAATATAATTTACTGATTGTATGAAACCAACTTAGACATGACTTACACTTTTCATGGTGTACTGGATTTTAAATAACTTTCCAAGTTTTGGTTGGAATACTATACAAACATGTCAAATATGTGAAGTGAAATCATATTTCAAACGTTTTCTAGTCCTTCGAAATCGAATCGCCTCTTGAAAAACGAAGAATCTAGAGCTTCAGCTTCAACTATGATTAGTGTTGTGCCTTTGACCGGTCAACAACTTTTTGGTCAATTGACCGGTCAATTGACCAGCCAATTGACCGCTCATTTGACCATGTCGTTTGCTTAAAGCCTTAGATTTATTTCTTCCAATACTTACGTATTTCTTTTTAATTTTTTCCGGGACTTCTTTACATTTGAAGAGGATATGTTTTTTCATGCGGTCCACATGAGTAGTATACACTTGTCCACAATATTTACATTTTCCCTTCACTATCTTATCAGTTCTTTGTTCGATGAAACAAGCCCATATTTCGCTTTTTGCTTTTCCACCACTCATTTTTCAGATATCGTGTGTTGAATAAGCGCCACAGAAAGCACAACTGAAACTGAAGACTCCAATGCTGAATTTACAATTTGCACAAAGCGGTACTTCCCCAAGAAACATTGGTCGCTGTGTGAATCCCGTCGCTAAATATGCAAATCTCCTGCATTTTTGCAATTTCAGTAAATGTTTGATTAGTTACAGGCTTACAGCCAATAATAAAGACCTTCTACAAAAAAACCGTTGATTGATAGTGTAATTTAATATAAGCAATTTTAAGGTTAAAAGAGCATTTGACAGTGAATTTGACCGTGGTCAAATTGACCGGTCAATTGATCGGTCAATTGACCAAGGCACAACACTAACTATGATCATGAAAGAAACCGACCCAAAAAAGTCTCATCTTTGTCGTTTGCTTCTGGGGTTTCAGCTTCGCCATCGACATATTGTGCACTATCTTCTGTACTATGGCTGGATTTATAAACAGAATCCAATATTTCCTGAAGAATGCCTTCACAATCATTGATGACCTATAGTTGTAAAAACAGTTGTTTCCGAGCAAGTTCATTTTAATGAAAACAGCATGTTTTTTATAAAAAAAAACTATATGATGTTTTTTCTTCTTATGAAAATGATCAATTAATTAAGTTTTCCTGTCGTGTTTCTAAATATTATCTATGAATTTTTTTAAATAAAAAAATGGTTTACGAAAGGCAACACCGTTTTCTTTATTTGTAAGGGTCTGATTACCTGTGCACTATTTTCTGCTAACATTCGTCTTACTTTATTTAGTCTAACCATAGATTGTGCTCTTTTTGTTTTTTTTTGCGTTTTCCATAACATGGTCTTGCTTTGCCCATAGTTGAAAACTAGAGATAATTAAGTATGTTAGTGTTATAATAATTTATTAGGGTCAGGTTGGGTAAATGTGCAAACACGTAACGATTAGGGTAAAAGGGAAATAAAGGCTATATTTAATTAAAAATCAATTTATTGTAAAACTGTAGTTCTAAGCGCTAGTATTTGACATGCAGTTTAGCTCAAAAAATATAGAAATACGAATGTACGAAATTTCGTACTGTTCATGAATTATTTTCGGAATCGGTGAAAAAATATGCAAATTGAATTTCACATTTTAGTCACAACTGAAATAACTCGACGAAACTAATGTCAAATTTTAATGATCTGCCAAATGTAGAACGAACACAGGTATTGCTAAAGTTATACTAATAGGTACAAAATAATATGAATGTCATAACAACTACGCTAATAAAATACTAAAACAACGTAAAACAAATTAGTTTGGAATAAGCTGTTATAATCCTTGCTAATTATATAAACTCCAACCACAAGTTCGCCAGACTGCAACGATTCACATTCTCACATCGGGCGTGTGGTCGCTTAAATTTTTAACGATCGATAAGAAGCTAGCCAAAACAATGACATGTGCGATTAGCCGGCAACGTCCCGCCCCCCGCGGCCGCCAGACCTTCAGAAGTGTTTAAAATTATGCCACTGACCCATTCATATAGACTGGTTGCAAACCTAACACCCTACATTTAAGGTGCATGCTTTTCAGGACGAGAGAGCACCACTTACTAAGTAAATTTTAAGATCGTCGGATTTTCGCGACTAAATCGCCACCTTAAGAACTGTAGATGGTGTTATAAGAAGGGATATAATTAGTCTCCATGCAAAATAAAATTGAAGAGGGAAGCTTAGCTGATGGGGTCACATCAACAGAATGGAGAATGCAAGGCAGGTTGTAAAGATATGGGAGGAAAACAACCTAGAGGAAGGCCAGCCAAGGTGTCGAACGAAGCAGTGGTTGAAATACTGGGTGGGCAAATTTCGATGTTTTCATACAGAATCTCGATAACTATAGGATATACGAAAAAATGTAACCCCCCCCCCCCTCCATTCTCGATCACTTTTTTCGCGAAAAGCTTAATGGTGCAAGCCACTCGGTTTTTCAAAAACCAGTTTCGCATTTCGAGTTATGTCATAAAATTCTATTTTTTATGTGGAACTCCAAGTTAGCTGCGCTATCATGAGAAAGAGCTTTTTCATATTCCAGTGATATACAGTGACCGCTAAAAAGTCGGTATTAAATCGGAAAACTCATTTTTATCTTTCAAAAAAAATGTATACTGCAATAATTTGTGCTTGTCTGAAAACCTAGCCCCACATCAGATATACCAAGTGGTTTTTACAGTTAAAAAATGGCTATTTTCGAAATTTTCAAAATCCAAAAAGTATATTTTTCGGAAATTAAGAAACATTTCAATGAGATGAGCGTGTTGGCTTTAGCTAACTCAACAATCTCAAGGCCAGAAAACAACATTTTTTCTTTAACTTTCGCAAGCACTGCATTTTTCATTTTTTTATGTATGTATGTATAATCTGTAACCTCATTTTACCTTGCGGTGTAGAGGCTGGTGCTTTATGCGCTGGCATCTGGCGGTACAATGCTCAACTTGCCCCGGATTCGGGATACAGAGTTGGAGCTCGCCTTTGATGCTTGCACAGCAACCATTGTATGAGGTGTGTCTCTTGGTGATGTGTTGACCTTGTTACTCTATCGTCTGTGGTTCTGATTAGAGCACAGTTAATTTGGTGCCGAACTGTGGATGGTCTCGCCGATCCCGACTCCAATCGCCAAGGCTACGGAAAAATTCCGACCCCCGCGGGATTCGAACCGAGGACTTGCTTAATGCAAGCCTTGCGCTTACCCAACTGCGCTACTCGGCTTCTTTACATTTATCAAAATATCATACCAAGGCTTAATTTTTTTTTAGGTGAAGACTTTAAAGATTTATAATTGGAAAACGCAATAGAAAATGTTGATGATTCCTTTAGAATTTTTTATTATTTATCGAAAAGTAATTTTTGCATAATTTGTACGTTTTTGGTCCAAGAAGCTTTTCAGGAAATAGTACATTTTGTATCTAGTACGTAAAGCGTAACATTCCCAGACGACTGTGAATATTGTTGGGCGAGGAGAATACACGAATATTCTCTGCCTAGGCCGGGAATATTATTCCTGTACAGTTTTATTGTAAATTACCTAGCAACTACTCATGTAATGGAATGTTTGACTTTGCTCAACAAAATTTTATCAATAATGTGTCAGTTCTAGTACGATTGACGGGAAACTTTTTTTTTAAATCGGCAGTGAAGTAAGTCGCAATCGTCATTAAAATACGAGAAATCGGCAGTGAAGTAATCCATTGTTTTACGACTTTTTGTAGGCGGCGGGGCGATAGGTAAACGTCAACCGACGTCAACATCTATCCTACAAAAGTTGGTTAAAATGTTGTAATTTCGCGGTTTCTCGATTTAAAACAGCATAATATACTCCTCGACACTGAAGTTTCTTTTTATCGCTCATGTGGTTTATTTCCCTTGGCCCTACGGGCCTCTGCAACTAAATCCACATTCGTGAAAAAAAGCTAAACTTCAGTGCCTTGGTACACAAACTACTATTCAATGATAATTAATAGGTATATATTTAAATGGCTTGTAAAGACTTTAATTTACCCCTGTTTATGAATTACTTTCTAATGCTTTTCAACTACCTCTGAGTTTTGATTTTCCAAAAAATTCCAAATACATTTTTTCCCATTGGATTCCAACTTTTTCGTGATCAGATCACTGTATATCATGTGGGGCCGACTAATTCATTTCTACTGCCTTATAGCAAAACTCAGAATGTTAGCTTGTCATTTAGAATATACCTATAAACAAAATATGTGTCATTGCTGTGTTACAATACCGACCGTTTGATTGACAGAATTAATCACGTCATAAATTTGAACACATGGAAAATTGTGTTATTAATCATTTATCAGAAAAGTTTACTCTTGATAGAAGTTTATGCATCTTCTCAATCTAAAGAATCACTAACCAACATTTAAATATCTTCTTTTGTATACGGGGGAAGTACAAATATGTATACGAAAATGGCTCAAAAATAAAGTACCCTTATTTTCCAATTTTTGATAACGGTAGGCTACTAGTTTGCAGTAATTTTATTTGATTGTTTTCAGGATATTAAACTTTTGTCTGTACGGTAATAGTCCGTTACTTTAAATGGCAACCATTACCATACTGCAACCGATAAACTATTTAGTGATGGGCTTATTCGAATGAAAAATAACCGGTTATCCGGTTATTGAAATAACCTCTGTAACTCGGTTTTCGTTCCAAGTATTCGAATGAAAAATAACCTCATCTTGATACGCACTACGTGCCGTATCTCAGCGACCTGCGAGTGCAAGGCAGATTGTACTGATTGACCCAAGTGAGGCTCGCGGCTGATTGTTGATGTTATTAACACATTTAAGACTCCCAGTCGACCAGTTAAATTTATGGGGCCGTTCCTATTAAATATAACGCTCTGCTGAGTATGAGATTTGCCGAAGCTGTGTTGGTATTAATTTATAACGGCCTAAATTTTTGCTACGAAACGCGGTTGATTATGCCTAATAAGGGATAAACAGACAGCGAAATAAGATTTTCTAATATTGTAAAAGATTTATATTTAATTTTTAATAACGGAGCAGTCGGGACAAGAAGTGGATTTCGATGTTGAAAATTTTAAGTGTGCGTCCTTAGAACCGCGGAAAGCTGAACGTAGATAAATTATGGATTCTAAAATATACCGGTATAATGTGCAAGCGAAAAGGGAAGGGTGCCTACTAGAGAATTTTAGGAACTAAAAATAGATTCAATAGATACTTTGTATTCGCATATTTATAATTTCTTTATGATTAGTATTGATATAGCTATTCTCAATGGTTTAAACTCCTTAGAAATCAAATAAAAATAATTTATACAATTATTATAATTAACGATTAACTGAGTTCCTCTGCTATCTGCAAGTTACCGCCAACCGCCAACCGGCAAACCGGCGAAATCGAAACGAATCGAGAGCCAAAATTTATTCGAATGATTATTCAAATAATCATTCGGTTATTAATATCATTCGAATGCAAATAATTCGGTTATGAAAATTGTCCGGTTATGCCTATCACTAAAAATATTCAACAAACCACGGATGTTATGAATCATAACAGCCTTAGATGTCTTAAAACAACATCTGGGACAGTTATGATACTCATAATATTCGTTGATATGTTAATGGCTATAACAGTTATAAAAATAACGCTATTACGAGGTAGTATAATTAACTAAAATTGGAATCGGCCAGAAAATAAATAAGATGCAAGGGTGTTAAGGTGAGAAGTGAAACACACTAGCCTATATAAACTATTAACTGTAAAATTATTTTTTGGCAACATGAAAACGGGAGCTGTACCCAGACCTGGAAGGTGTCAAAGTGGTTGCCTAACCGATCGACGTTTTAAGGCGCAAAGGGTCGCAGTTCCGTTTGGCTGCTGAAACAGTTTTTATTTAATACGCGTTCTATTTGAAAAACGGCCTTTTTTGTGATTTCTCGAAAACCGGAAGTGTCACGTGACTGAAAATCGGTTCCTGACCTGACATGACCATTCCAAACATATAACTTTCATAACTTTTTTCTCTATCTCTTACGGTTTGGCTGCTGAAACAGTGTCCCGGACAGACAAAACGGCGTCCCAGACAGACCAAACTGCGTCCCAGACAGACACGTCTATTAGATTATGGATTGATCTTGCTTGACATAATGTTAAAATCCCCTAACGTACAGCAATTTTGAAATATCAAACAGTTTATTTACTACAACAAAGTCAGCATATTACGATAAAAAACAAAAAGGTTTTAAGTACAAATATTTCAATTATAAATACTATTAGTTACGTTTCTAATATTCAAATTTTGACCAGTCCAGGAAAATGAGTTTTCAAACATTTGCCAGTTTTTTTCCCGAATTTTGGGCATATGATCCACATTCCAATAAGACCAACTCCAAAGGGGCGAACTGTGAAACTAGCAGCACATGAAAACAACATATGACGGGGGTCAAAGGTTAGGTTCCTTACTAGAGCTGTTATATGTCCGTTTTTACAACGGACTGTATGATATTTGAAGTGTCTCATAAAGTGCCTCATTAAGTTATAAACAAACTAAAAATGTTATTAAAGTCGCCCAAAGCGTTTACTTTTGAAACACCCTATACACTATAGCAAATCCTAATTTAACCAGGAAACCGGTACTAACAAGAACCACTACCACAATATTACAATAATTGCGCGTAAGAACTGTAATAGGTAGGTACAATTTATCATCTGTTATCTACAAATTTCAATTCATGGAAGAATCAAATGAGATGACAGCTACAGTGTGTGAACAAGAACTGAAAATTATTGATAGAAAAGGGCAAAGGTTTTTACCTTTTGGTGCTAAACCAGTATTAAATACACTTCAAGATTAGAAAGGATTTCACGTGAACAAAGTTAAAGAATTTAATACAGTTTATAATTATCGAATTTGTATTTTGTTTCTGGGAACTTCTGCATTGGTAGTCTATAAACTAACATAATCATTATGAACAATTACCTGTGTATTGAAGTTCGAATTAAATATGTCCGATTTACAATGCCGATAAAGAAACACCGAACGCCACTTCTTCACCACACGTGCTTATCAGTGCTAACCTGCAGTTGACTGAAACCACAAGAACAGCGTTGCCGCTGCCTCCTAAATAGTCGTACCAACATTAGGAAGAAATAAGTACCTAACATAAGCATACAAATGTTCCTTTTTTATTTTGCAAATTACAAGAAAAACAACTATATTCTATAAGAATATCTGTCTTTTTCCACATGATTCTACGCATGCACTAAATCAACATTTCTGTAATAGTGTAAAAAATGTTGTTATAATTTGAATTTTCTAAAATTTGGTTAGAAACTAAAGATTGATTTTAAAATTAAAATGTCATATGTACTATATAAGCTTTATAAAAAATCAGTTAATTTAAAAAACACTTGTGTATTGCCTGCTTAAACTCTTTGATAATTTTTCTCGACTGTATCCCGTTTACTGTAAAAATAATGTAAAAGCAAAGACCAATCAGAATCTTATCAAAATAAGATATAGTATGATCAGAAAGTATTTTCATCTGGTCTGGCTATGGAATAGTTCCTAATTTTTAAATGCACCTATAACTCACTTAAAAATCAAATGCCATGTTGAAATTTAAGTACTATATGAATGTAGTTGCATTCATAACTTGGGAAGTATTCCATAGCCATACTACATTAAAGTAATTTTTTATCATACTTTAGATTATACATTAACGAGAAACTAATAAATATTACATGATTGTTGTTTTTTTATTAAATATCTTGACAGGATCTACTTTATAACAATTTTGACATTTAGTTAAACCCTTTCGTAGCACGTACTAACTGGTAACTTATTTCGGTACCTACTTACTTTTTATCATGTTTAGTTAGTTGCGAAAAAATAGTTCAGCAGCTGCATTACTGTGAGAGATTGAGATGATGTTTTGCAAAAAATTGGAAGCAACTTTTCATACCCATCAAGGTTTTTGAAATTAGAAATATATCTTATAGCATTTCATTTGATAAGGTGCAGAGCTGGACAGTAATTAATTACTTTTTAATTAAATTAATAATTGAATTTATTTTTGTTTATTTGCCTTGGAATTGAATTACTTTTCAAAATGCGGTAATTGTAATTGGGAATTGCCATTTTTGTTAGAAAGTACATGAAAATTACTTTTTAAAAGTAATTAATTACTGCATTCAATTACTCAATTAGTTTCGTGTAATTAACTTACTCTAAAGTATTTAAATTACTTTATACGTATTTGAATTACTTGTGGTAATTGAAATTACTGGAGGTAATTGAATTACTTTGTGGTATTTCAATTACTGAATTACTGACGTCGATAGGGTGCTAAATCTCCAGAACGCATAAATAAGATAAGGTCTTATTAAGTTACATATTAAGCAAGTCGCAGGGTTTCCCCGCGCAATATAAGCCTAATTTATAATTTCCTCTGACGAGTCGAATAACAGCAACTCTGCATTTTGTATGACGCGTCCACGAGCATTAGTGCGTGTATCTGTATCTGTAGCTTGTAATAATGATACTAATCTTTATTGTGAGAGACGCTAAAAGTAAGATGCTACAAGAATATTTGCGGTAAGTACATTACAGATTACAATACCTACGGTAAAATAATAATTTTAAATAGCTTCATTAGACGATATTGGTTCATAATGATTATTTATTCATTTCAATTTGCTTGTTTTAAACGATCCGTGCAAGTGCAACAGACCTTAAGTCCAGAAAATTACGTTTTTGAGTGAAGAATTGAATTCAACGGTCAAAATCCGATAATAACATTTAAACAGCAAAAAACACATATATAAAATAATTGCAAAATCCTATGTCTGGTTGACTCAAAAATGCATTATGGCGTATGGTAATTTTAAAACGCCGCCGCATAAGTTTACCGCATTTTTGCATTGAACATTTTGTAAATTATCCATTCTTTGTCGCTTTCTTGCCTTGTAATGCTCGTATGCTGCTTTGTATACTGGCACTAGTGCATAATTTTTATGGACTGCTGCAGCATGTAAGCTTCGATAATTATTAAAAACCCCCTTGCTAATTACGAGACATTCAAATATTGGCTTCTTAATGATTTTACACAAAACTCCATTTAGTTTTTTAAAAGAACAGTGTATAGTGACCCAATTTACGTAATTTCAGATATTTTATTGCCCTAAACTTAAAATCAATAGGTATTATTAAAGATGTTAATAACATTTTGAAATTTTAAGTAAACATATGAAAGCAACCTGAGCAATTTAATTGTCGAGCGTTCACAGTAATTTTCTTATTCGGTGAGTTCAAAAAGAAATTACTTAAGGGTTGGCCATGGAATATAAAAGTATTGGCAACAGCAAGCTTTAGAATTCATTAACATAATCACTGTTGTTGTTATAAGTTTATATTATACGCTGATATCGCGATTGAAAATTCTAAAAATTGCCATATTCAACCCTTATGTAATTTCTTTTTGAACACATAGTATAAAGGTCGCTTGAATGTAAAAATGACTTCATTGTTACGTGCTTGAGCAAATGTCTTTTGTTTTTGTATCTAAAGTACGAATTCTTATTTCAATCAGCCGTTTTCAACTAGGTTTATCAGTCATCTGTCAACTTTCAACGGTCCCTGATCAACATCACATTAATATATTGTTTTAAAATTTCAGAAGTTACCTAATACATTTTTAATAACTATTTGTATTACTGGGAGGAAAATGTATCATTTCCTCCCGCAGATGTAGTTTAGTTCTACAGAGTTTGCGAGAACAGTACCTAATCAGTTTATTGTAATCATGCAAGGGATGAAATGACGTTTTAGTCCAGAGTTATACATACAACACTCTTACATTTTATGATGAGACTATATCTTATAATCAGCTGCATTAAAAAGTGTTTAAATATGAAAACCAGGAGGCTAGTTGATTTATTATTAATCATAATCACATTGTCTCCCGTCTTTAATAACAACGGCAGTCAATGTATTATATTCCCTCTCACTGCCATTGGAAACCAACCAGGGACCCAAACGTATATTTTCCCTATACCCCTAACAGGCGACAGAAAATGTCACTTTCGTATGAAGGGGTAAATAAAAAGAATTTTCGAACAGAGCCAACAAAAAATGCTTAAGTTGCGCCAATTGGATCGGTTCTTCTACAAAATCTAAATAGAAATTTGCTGTCAAACACTTAAGAAATCCAATGCTCCACCCTGTATACTTAGGTAAGTTACATATTTTCGTCATTCAGCTTAACGCTTAACATGAGAAGCGTATTTAATAATAGATTGTTCTACAAGTTAAGAAAAGTGAACGGTTTTCAACGTTTAATTTACGAGCAAGTGATGCAAAGGGAGTGGACTAATTTAGCACGAACATGGAAAAAACTCTTTTATAACATATTCAGCGTGCAATTTTTTTCTAATATCATTACAAAATCTAGCCAAAATTAAATTCGACATTTCTTCATATTCGATTTTTTTTTATTGGCAGTGAAGAACGACGAAATCGTCAAATAAAATACGAGAAATCGGCAGTGAAGTAATCCATTGTTTTACAACTTTTTGTAGGCGGCTGGGCGATAGGTAAAAGTCAACCGACGCCAACGTAACCTATAAAAGTTGGTTAAAATGTTGTAACTTAGCGAATTCTCGATTTAAAAAAACAATGTACCCCTGGGCACTGGAAGTTCCATTTCAATCCTTGTGTTGTTTATTTGGTTTGGCCCTTCGGGCCTCGGCAACTAAATACACAATCGTGATAAAAAGCTCAACTTTAGTGATAACTTATGTGGAAAATAATATAAAAAAAAAAATAGATTTGAACTTCCAAGTCTCTATACCTTCTTACTGAAGGGACTTTGTACTAAAGTAAATCGGTGTCCCATTTTTTTTGGACACCCTGTATAATTGTTATCATCGAATTTATTTATTTACTTACATCTTACTTCAAAACAAAACTAAAAACTTTTGGTTTTGGTGAACGGTGCATGTAGCTAGAAGATTTAATTATCAAAAAACCTTCAAGAGTGATGAAGTTATTAGGTTACTATAGTTAACAAAACATAAAAATTAAGCATCTTTAGATAACGATTACGAATCGACACGACACTAATGATAGTTGCAACTTGCAAGAAGACTACTAAATACAACTATGACAATAATTTTTATTGAAAGTAATTGAAAAAGTAATTGATGTTGTACAATTACAATTACTAAGTAATTGGTAATTGAATTACTATTTCCTCTCAGTAATTGAATCTCTGGTAATTAAATTACTACATTGGGCGGTAATTGGTAATTAGTAATTAATTACTTTTTAAAAGTGGGCGATACCATAAAAGAATGCAGACCAAGAATGAGAAAGGTTCAGATAAGCTACAAAAATATGCAACCAGTAGAAATATCAGAATGTGCGTTTTCTGTTGTATTGAATGCAAATTGTGAATTGTGTGAATGAAAATAAACACAAAGAAAATAAAAATCCTAATTGTTGCAAAAGAGGAAATGGGTTGTTACATCATCAATTGCCGATGGTAAATCGGAACATGCTCGCACTAACTCAGGAGAAGGGTCGTGGGCAACTTACCTTCCAAAAAAACTACAGATCGAACGGATAAGGGCGCCAAGGGGTTTGCAGCCTTATGTTCCACTCGTTCGTTTAAGCAAAAAAACCACTAAACTCGCTCAAGATAGCAATGCAACGTAAACAATAAAACAAAACCCACAGAGTGATAAATCGTATAATATTCTAATATTTAATGTATCGGATAACAGGGAGGCATGAAATTGTTTTGTAATTACTGGCATAAAGTACACAGACAAGACTAGCACAAAATAAATATATATCACAGCAGGCAAATATATATCACAATATTACTTATTTCATAAATTCAATCGGGTGCATCCGAAATCGCAGCTAGGCTGACGGCCTCGTAACTAATTTCTAAATGAGCTTACTTTCAGCACTACATTTGGCCAAAACACATTGATTAATAGCAAACCGAAGGCTAAGAGAATGTTACCGTTGTACTGCGTTCCATTTTTTGTATGTATCGAGTTAATAATTTACGGATACCCACGTAAGCAATCAGATCTGTCTGCCTTATGGAAATAAGCACTGCTGAATATTGTTCCAGCTATTTTAATTAATCCGAAGGAGTATGGAACTATCGCAACTAGGTTTGCCACTCGCTCAGCGAAATTTCAATCCAAAATGAGCTTCGGCGAATTTACTTTAACATAAGCACAGCGAAGCTCGCACTTCGTGTGACCCTTGATTACAACAATTACTTGCGGTGAAGCCGCTAATAACAGAACCCTATATGAATTGCTAAACAAGATAACGCAGGCAATTGAAAATTCCAGTGCATCCTAGCAGTTAACGAACATAATACAATGCCGCACAACGAAATCGTTTGAGAGTTCATATAACAAATTGCAAAATAATCGAGGTAGGTTTCAAACCAGGCTCGGCCTCACGAGCTCACTCCAAACACCAGGGGGCTGCTCCTACGGGAAGCTGTGAGCCACCACAAACAGGACTCTGCCTCAAATCTCTCCGAGGGGTGTGCGAGGATCCACAGCCATCGACTTTGGGATGATCTCAGCCCTAAGCAAGGAGGATCTCAGCCCGAAGCAAGGAGCCAAAAAAAGTCTGATATTCGCCTAACAGAAAAATGTGCTTTACACAAACAGAGGTTTTGGTAACTTTTCTGGCCCATCGACGGAAAGGATGTTAAAATAGCGGCTGCCACAACAACTAGGTTCTTTGGGCGTCCTTTACGAACCCTTCTTTCAGTTCAGCTTCCTACATGGGAGACGATGCACCTCGAAGATTGTCCAAACAAACAATTTAGCGGGCAGACATCTTAGCAAGCAACTTTTCACGAAAAAGGACGCTTCCCTCACGCCATCTCACGACAACGGCGGAAGTTGTCGGTGCCGATAATACAGAGCCCTGAACCGGTATTTTAAATACGAGCTTTCCAAAGAGAAAATAGAAACCTGTGTTTTCACTAGATCTGTTTCAATTGCGGATTGTATTGTTCGAGAAACAACGAAGGTTGCCTGCTATCAGGCGGAGAGTACTGCATAATTACGAGAAAACAATTCATTGGTTTCAACTCCCCCCTTTCTTAAAGAGGTTTGACCCTCAAACATCCAAACTACAACCATATAAACCACGAAAACCCGCACCTCAGAACAACAACTACTGGTGTGGACAGAGGTGACACCCAGAGGACCTCGAAGCCAGAACGACCCACACGACAGGGATCGAGTCTACTCGTCGCTGCGAGGTGGAGAGTGCTGCGCCGGTGAGCAGACCCGTGACGACCCATCGCGGAGCGGTCCCAGACCCGAGACCCCCCAAACATCATCCCAAGACCACACCAAGTACCCGCCCCCTTGAATACTTCCAAAACAAAAAAAACCCCGAGGTGGAAGATACCCCGGCAGTTATGGTACTGCTAGACCGAAATAGGACTACAACACAAACTAAGAGAACGATCAGGGTTCTTCTTTTGACGATCGTGAGGAGAAGGTAACCCCGGGAAAAGAGGATCTGAAGGAGATCAGTGAAGCGACAGGCAGAGCCACATTTATGCTCCTCACCAATCATACTGGTTGAGGGTCCCTCCCACACCGCGTACGGAGGGGACAAAGGTCCCTACAACCTTTACCTCATGCATTCCGAAGACTCCATTCACGCTCAAGTCACAAACATACCAGATCAAAGAGAAAGTCAGAAAAATAGGAAACCAACTCATGGGATCCCCACATTCATACCGAAGACCATATACTCTGAACGAAAAGGAAAAGGGATAGGTAAATGTCGGAAGGAAAGAAGGCGAAGAATGAAGGACTGATCGTCTCGACACAAACTAAATCATTCACCAGAAAAATCTGTGAACAATAATCCCGAACTATCGGAAACTCGCTCGTACGAACCAAAAGACGTTCACCAGGAAAACCTGTGAACAATGATCCCTCACTAACGGAAACTTAATCGTACAGCAAAAAAAAGGTTCACCAGAAGAATCTGTGAACGATAACTCCGTTTTAACGGAAACAAACCTAACACTGAACAACCAACTACTCGCGAATGTTAACCTAAACCCAACAAGGACTAGTGTCAAGCAACCCAAAATCCCTCAAATGACGTAAACGGTACATAACCTAAATAAATATTGCAAGACACCAGGTGCTAACCAAACGACACCTACAAAACTCACATTCGCAAGCATTCAGCTACCCTAATGCTAAAGAGACGGAGAGAACAAGATGATATAGCTCCCTATACTCTAAAATGGGGAAAACAAGATGATAATGATCCCTATGGTGACCTTCCCTGCGTGCCCAACCAACCACCCTATACTCTAAAAAAAGGAAAAGCAAGATGACAATGCTTCCTATCGTGACCTTCCCTGCGTGCCCAACCAACCACCCTATACTCTAAAAAAGAGGAAAAGCAAGATGACAATGCTTCCTATAGTGACCTTCCCTGCGTGCCCAACCAACCACCCTATAACACGCTCACTCTAAATCCTCATCTTCATGAACCTTTAAATCCTGTACATGCCACGAACCTAAACTCCGACGAGTCTCAAAATCCTCCAGCTCATACACATTCGGCGATACCTTTTGTCTAACACGGCATTTGATAAACTTGGGAGTCAGCTTGGCAGCCACGTAATCGGCCTTATTCGAGAGGGTGTAATTCCTCTTCCACACAGTCTGACCTAACTCTAAACTAACTGGTCGACGCCTCAAATTATAACGCTGAGTGCTGGTATGGAAAGCCTTATCGAGACGCGCCTTAACAGTAGCATAAATGCTCCTCAAACCCTTAAGATGTTCGTTAAGATCGGTCCGATCGTGGAAATCAAGAGGTTGGTTGCCCTGGTCCCGAAGTCGATGCATCTTCCCCGACAAACACGGTTCTCTACCAAAATTCAAATAGGCTGGGGAATAACCTGTAACTTCATGTACCGCTGTACGTAACGCATAACCCAACTGTGGTAACTTCTCATCCCATGTTCGATGGTCGTTGTTAACATAGGACCGTATCATGGTCTTGATGACTCGATTCACCCGTTCACATGGGTTTGCCTGTGGATGGTAATTGGCATTATACACAATCTTGCTGTCATAGCGCTTGGCTAAATCCCGAAATGCCTTACTGACGTACTGCTTCCCATTATCACAAATTATCCTCTCGGGAGCACCGAAGACCAACATAACCTCATTCTCAAGATGTTTAACCACCGCCGCACTCGTAGCTGTCTTCAGAGGGAACATCATTGCATACTTCGTGAAACAATCGACAACAACCAAAATAAACCGATTACGCTTAGCTGACACCGGAAGCGGACCTACCAAATCAGTACAGATAACCTCCCAAGGAAGAGAAAGAATACGCTTGTGCATTTCACCATAAGGTTTCCTCTGGTCGGGTTTCTGGGAAGTACACACTGGGCATCTACGAACGTAACGGGCCACATCGATGTTCATCTTTGGCCAGTAATAACGAGCTGAAACACGCCTAAGAGTTTTGAAATAACCAAAGTGTCCAGCCGTCGGCTCATCATGATTCTCCACTAAAACTTTAGCACGTAAAGACTTTGGAACCACCAGCTTCCAATCACAATCCCTATTCAAGTTAGGAGACCCTGCATGCGTTAACTTAAAGATGTTATTGCCCTCCACACGCCACTGGGGAAAATTGTGGGGGGTTTCGACAATTCTTGCCCTAAGCTTCGTATACCACTGGTCCTGGTCGGCTTCTTGAATCTCAATTGCTGCTATAGCCCTAGACAACGCATCCGGTACTACATTCTCAGATCCCTTACGGTAACTAATCGTGAAATCGTAACCCTGTAACCTTAACGCCCAACGAGCTAAACGACCTGATGGATTCTGTAGCTTCCATAACCACAATAGAGAATGGTGATCGGTGACAACATGGAATTGGACTCCTTCCACATACGGGCGGAACTTCTCGATAGCCCATACCACAGCGAGACACTCGAGCTCGGTTGCTGAAAACTTTTTCTCCTGGTGAGTCAAACTCCTGCTAGCATAGGCAATAACACGCTCTTCCCCTCCGATCTTCTGGGTGAGTACGCAACCTAAACCAACTTGTGAGGCATCAGTCTGCAAGGTGAAAGGTTCCTTGAAATCCGGACAAGTCAAGATAGGGGCCGAAACTAGACACTGTTTTATGTCTTGAAATGCTGCCTCGGCCTCAGGATTCCAGCTAAAAGTCGCCGACTTCCGAGTCAATCGATGAAGTGGTGCCACACGAGAAGCAAAATCTCTAACAAACCTCCTATACCACGAGATGAGCCCTACAAAACGCCGGACATCCTTACTAGACTTTGGAGTAGGATAATTCACCATACACTCAACCTTAGACGGATCTACTCGCAAGCCTTGCCTATCGATGACATAACCTAAATATTTCAGTTGCGATTTCACAAACTCACACTTCTCGGGATTGACCGTGAGTCCAGCCTGTAACAATCTGGTGAAGACCTTTTGCAGAATCTCTAAATGCATCGTGAAGGTAGGGGTGGCCACAATGATATCATCCAAATAAACTGACACGTAAGGTGTTAAGTCAGAACCCAACAGCTGGTCTACCAAACGCTGAAAAGTCCCGGGGCATTATGTAACCCGAACGGTAATCTACGGAACTGGTAGAGCCCCTTACCAGGAACGACAAACGCTGTCTTCTCCTTGCTGCTCTCCTCCAACTCCACCTGCCAATAAGCGGACTTTAAATCAATGGACGATAAGTATTGGGCGTTAGAAAGCCTATCAAGAATGACGGACATATACGGCAAAGGGTACGCATCCCGCTTGGTCACGCTGTTCACCTTCCTGAAATCTACGCAGAACCGATATTCCCCGCTGGACTTCTTGACCATCACCACTGGTGAGCTCCATGGCGAAGAAGAAGGTTCAATGACTCCCAACTCTAACATGGTGTCAATTTCCTGGTCAATCTTTTCCTGAATATAGGGCGACACCGGATAGTAACGCTGTTTAATAGGAAGGGCATCTCCCGTGTCGATAACATGCTTGACCCCTTTGGCACAACCTAAGCCTGGCTTCATCTGCTGGAAAAAATGTGCCACCAAGTCATCTAAGGCTTGAGCCTCCCCACTGGTTAGGTCCTCTTTCATGCGGATGGCGTTGACGACCGCCTTATTACCAAAATCCCAAGTATTCTTCCTAAAGTGCGGAACCAGATCCATTCCCTTCCAAAAATCAATGCCTAAGATGATGTCCTCGGCGACATCTTGAATTACTACGGCCTTAATAACCTTGACCTTATCTTTCAACCTAAAGGGTACATAAATTTCTCCCAGCGCTGTACAAGATCGACCATCAGCTACCGTAACCGAAGAGTAACTGCTCTCTAATGTAAGTCCTATGTCCTGTAATTTCTTCCAACCGGCTCCTCCAATCACAGTTCGACTAGCCCCGGAATCCAACAGACACACGAATGATATTCCATAAACCTCCACCTGTAAATAAGGACGAGGATCCCCTTTTCGATTAGAGAAAGCACTAAAAACTTTGGCCCTCCGGCCCTGAAAATTAACAGAACTCGAACTCCACGATGAATTTGCCGACTGCCCTCTCAAGATCGACGTCCGGCTACCCGACGACCTTGTGCCTCGTTTCCCGAACACTTCGGACAAGTACTCTTCACTACACCTGTAGCGCCACATGAAAAACAAAAACGTCTCGTTCGAGGTTTAGAACACCTAGTAAAATTGTGACCAGTCTCCAGACAATTCCAACATTTCCTCGCTGGGACCACAGTATCAATAGATTCAACACGAGCCTTGGGAGTTTTACCATTAGATGGACAAGCTAAGTCGGGTTCCAAAAAATCAACCTTATTGACCGTAGGTGTTCGATAACTAGTTGCCAGATCTTTAGTAGCCTCCAACTTCTTGCACAACTGCAATAATTCCGAAACGCTATGATAATCCTGTAAAGCAACCCCCCTAATGAAAAATGGATCGATGTTACGTCGAATCACCGTTAATTTCTCCCGCTCTGATGGTGGGTGAGATAGCCTAGAAAACAAGTTCACCATACAAGCGAAATAATTTCCAACTTTTTCCTGAGGACCCTGGACCCGCGCCCTAATTTCATTCCACAGTTCGACTTCATAGTCGAACGGCAAGTATTCCTCCCTCAAACAACGAATAAAGTCGTCCCACGAGTTGATCTGACCCCTAACAGAACGATACCAGATCAATGCGCTACCACACAGCAAGTCGATGATGGCATTCTTCAAGTCTGCTGGAGCGACTCCTCGGGCGACCCGTAACTCTTCCACTCTTTCAATGAAAGCGTTTACGCTAAGTCCAGTATTATCCCCACTGAAAGAAATACCCCATTTGTGGACTGGTACAACCTTACAGCTAGCGTTAGAATTGCTTGAAGGCGGCTGAGTAACATTAACAGCAGCGGCAGAACTCCCCACTCCTGCTGGAACCAAAGGATCTCCCGCAGGTTGACCTAATTTGTCTAAATTGTCCTCAATGCAATTCAGTTGATCTACTACCTTGTTGATCGACTTCTCAAGGCCGACCTCCTTATCTGAAACGACCAACCTACTCAAACGTCCATATAAATGTCGAAGTTTGGATGAGACAACCCTAAACTCATTTTGTTCCGGAGACCTAATCGTACTAATAAAGTCTGCCAACTCAGTGGTCTTCTTATCGCAGACCTCAATCTCTTTCGCAACATCGGCCACAAAATTCGGTGCTAGTGGAAGTTCCCCAAACTGTTCTTTCCCTAAAAATTCCTTTAATTTCTTCCTCATAGTAGCAACAGTCTCTCCCTTCAAGCTGGTACAACCCCTAACCGATAATTCATAAATAAGTTCGTCGCGAGCTAGACGATGAGGATCCATGATCACAATCAATAAATACAAACGACTACTTAATACACTAACTTCAACTAATCGATTAAATATTTATACCCTAACAATAGCATGCACCAACAACGGTTCACCAAAATCCCCAATTACACCTAAATGTACCTCAATATACCTAAATATACCTAAATGCCAAAATCCAAAATCTATCATGCACCTAATGTACCAAAAAAATATGGCTCGAATGCCAAATATGCTACCAAGCAAAAATCCAAACGTTCGTAAGGTTGGAGAAAGTCCTACCATACGAATCCCTAAATCTCAAATAATGGCTTAAATGCCAAACCCTAAAATCCTATGCACGGATGGAGAATGTTCTAACAAATCTCGCAACAACGACACAACAATTCCAGCCGTACAAATATTCAACAATCGGTGCTTCGCAGCTCAAAAAAATATTCCAAACCAAATTCCCAAATTCGCACAAGACTCCTATAAACATATCCTGAAATAAACAAATTCGCCAAGACGAACAGGATGCAAGGAGTAACAAGGGCTAAGGTATAAACAATAACCAGTAATATACTCAATAAATAACATCAAACAATCCTAACTAAATATTTGCCAGTAATTACGGGATCCCTAACTAGAAAAGTTTCTCAAAAAATTGCCTTCACAGCGGGCGCCATTTTGTTACATCATCAATTGCCGATGGTAAATCGGAACATGCTCGCACTAACTCAGGAGAAGGGTCGTGGGCAACTTACCTTCCAAAAAAACTACAGATCGAACGGATAAGGGCGCCAAGGGGTTTGCAGCCTTATGTTCCACTCGTTCGTTTAAGCAAAAAAACCACTAAACTCGCTCAAGATAGCAATGCAACGTAAACAATAAAACAAAACCCACAGAGTGATAAATCGTATAATATTCTAATATTTAATGTATCGGATAACAGGGAGGCATGAAATTGTTTTGTAATTACTGGCATAAAGTACACAGACAAGACTAGCACAAAATAAATATATATCACAGCAGGCAAATATATATCACAATATTACTTATTTCATAAATTCAATCGGGTGCATCCGAAATCGCAGCTAGGCTGACGGCCTCGTAACTAATTTCTAAATGAGCTTACTTTCAGCACTACATTTGGCCAAAACACATTGATTAATAGCAAACCGAAGGCTAAGAGAATGTTACCGTTGTACTGCGTTCCATTTTTTGTATGTATCGAGTTAATAATTTACGGATACCCACGTAAGCAATCAGATCTGTCTGCCTTATGGAAATAAGCACTGCTGAATATTGTTCCAGCTATTTTAATTAATCCGAAGGAGCATGGAACTATCGCAACTAGGTTTGCCACTCGCTCAGCGAAATTTCAATCCAAAATGAGCTTCGGCGAATTTACTTTAACATAAGCACAGCGAAGCTCGCACTTCGTGTGACCCTTGATTACAACAATTACTTGCGGTGAAGCCGCTAATAACAGAACCCTATATGAATTGCTAAACAAGATAACGCAGGCAATTGAAAATTCCAGTGCATCCTAGCAGTTAACGAACATAATACAATGCCGCACAACGAAATCGTTTGAGAGTTCATATAACAAATTGCAAAATAATCGAGGTAGGTTTCAAACCAGGCTCGGCCTCACGAGCTCACTCCAAACACCAGGGGGCTGCTCCTACGGGAAGCTGTGAGCCACCACAAACAGGACTCTGCCTCAAATCTCTCCGAGGGGTGTGCGAGGATCCACAGCCATCGACTTTGGGATGATCTCAGCCCTAAGCAAGGAGGATCTCAGCCCGAAGCAAGGAGCCAAAAAAAGTCTGATATTCGCCTAACAGAAAAATGTGCTTTACACAAACAGAGGTTTTGGTAACTTTTCTGGCCCATCGACGGAAAGGATGTTAAAATAGCGGCTGCCACAACAACTAGGTTCTTTGGGCGTCCTTTACGAACCCTTCTTTCAGTTCAGCTTCCTACATGGGAGACGATGCACCTCGAAGATTGTCCAAACAAACAATTTAGCGGGCAGACATCTTAGCAAGCAACTTTTCACGAAAAAGGACGCTTCCCTCACGCCATCTCACGACAACGGCGGAAGTTGTCGGTGCCGATAATACAGAGCCCTGAACCGGTATTTTAAATACGAGCTTTCCAAAGAGAAAATAGAAACCTGTGTTTTCACTAGATCTGTTTCAATTGCGGATTGTATTGTTCGAGAAACAACGAAGGTTGCCTGCTATCAGGCGGAGAGTACTGCATAATTACGAGAAAACAATTCATTGGTTTCAGGGTACATACATAAAACTAGATTACGTGCAGATAACAAAAGTGAACTCCTTCAACTACTTGGGAACTGTGATTAATAGCTGCAGAGACTACGAGAACGATGTAGATAACAGAATAGAAGCGATAGTGAAACTGTAACAGTGAGGGTTAATCAATAAAACAGAAGCGTCCAAAGAAACAAAGTTGGCGATACTCAAAGCGGTGTACACCCCAACATTATTATACGGGAGCGAGACCTGGATACTTCCGAACAGGCTTAAAAGCAAAATTCAAGCTGTGGAGATAAAGTACTTAAGAACTGTAGATGGTGTTATAAGGGATAGAATTAGTCTCCATGCAAGATAAAATTGAAGAGGGAAGACTTAGCTGATGGGGTCACATCAACAGGATGGAGAAGGCAAGGCAGATTGTAAAGATATGGGAGGGAAACAACCTAGGGGAAGGCCAGCCAAGGTGTCGAACGAAGCAGTGGTTGAAATACTGGGTGGGCAAATTTCGATGTTTTCATACAGAATCTCGATAACTATCGGATATATGAAAAAATTTACCCCCTCCCCTCCATTCTCGATCACTTTTTTCAAGAAAAGCTTAATGGTGCAAACCAAAATTTTCTATCGTCGTTTGTTTTCGAATTATAACCGAAAGTTCGATTTTTCGACTTTTCGCTTTCCGTCTATACCTCGATGAAAATAGATAAAGGTCAGTGGCCTGTTTTAACCACAAAGTGGTTCTGTGGGCCCTCTTTACCCTTAAGTTAGGTAGGTGGCTAGCCTTTCCCGTTGATAGTGAGGAAGAGTTCCATTGTTTAGGGGTTAACGACTACCACAGGGGTTAGCGTGGTATCCGGGGAGCGTACGATATTTAAAATCCTACTAGAGTCAGCCGGGATTCGAACCCGGGCGGTCGCCTGAGAGGCGAGCATTTGCTCGCAGGGCCATCCGCTCACCTTAAAAAACAGAGTAATTTTTGTTAAAAAAAGTGGAAAAGTAGATAAAATACTGTATGATACCTCGTTTATAATGCATTTTATCGTACTTACTCCTACTAACTCGTGCGTGCTACAAAATGCTTCTTATAAAACTCGTATCATAATATACCATTATGCACTTTTTTGGCGAGACCCAGTTTTTCAAAAAAAGTTTTGAATTTCAAGTTATGCCATAAAGTTGTATTTTTTATACGGAACTCATAGTTAGCTGAGGTATCATGAGAAAGAGGAGTTTTTTCACATTCGACTGATATACAGTGACCGCCAAAAAGTCGGCATCAAATAGGAAAACGGTTAATTTTAATTTTTCAAAAAAAAATATATACGGAAATAATTTGTGCTTGTCTGAAAACCTATTTAGTCCATCAGATACATCGAGTGGATTTAGTTAGTTAAAAAAAGTTTTTCGAAATTTTCAAAATCTAAGACTTCTAAGAGGTGCTATTATTCAGAAATTAAGAAACATTTCAATGCGATTTTTTAGAGTGTGTTAGCTTTAGCTAACTGAACAATCTCAAGGTCAGAAAACAACTTTTTCTTTAGCTTTCACAAGCACTATATTTTTCAATATTTTTATATTTATCAAAACTTCACATACCAAAACCTATTTTTAAAATTCAAAATTTTTTAGGTGAAAAATTTGAAAATGTATAATTGGAAAACAATTGAAAATGTTGAATATTTTTATTTATTATTACGTTTATCATTCAACGGGCTGTTCAGAAAAACTTTTTTTTTTAAATAATTAAAATTCGAAAAATAGGCAGTGAAGTAATCCATTGTTTTACGACTTTTTGTAGGTGGCGGGGCGATAGGTAAACTTCAACCGACGTCAACATATAACCTACAAAAGTTGGTTAAAATGTAATTTCGCGATTTCTGGGTTTAAAAACAGTATCATGTACCCCTCGGCACTGAAGTTCCTTTTTATCCCTCAAGTAGTTTTTTGCCTTGGCCCTACGGGCCTCTGCAACTAAATCTACATTCGTGATAAAAAGTTGAAACTTCAATGCCTTGGTATACAAACTATGTACTATTCGATGATAATTAATATCTATTTAACTGGCTTGCAAAGACTTTAATTTACCCCTGTTAATGAATTACTTTTATAAAAATCCTGTAAATGTTCTTTTACGGTTGTCTAAATGACGAAATTTTTCAATTTGCATGTTCTAAAGATTTAGGATTCTTTTCCAAAATTTTGTATTTCGATAGAAAATCACATTTTAAACAACTTTTTTTTGGTATTTTATTTTCTATCTTGGCTAGTAATGCATTCTTTCCCAAAAAAATATAAATTTGACAGATAACGGATGTCACGTGACAACTGTTGTTTGGCCCAATTGTAATGCTTTTCAACCACCTCCGGTCGCTAGTTTTAATTTTCCAAAAAACTCTAAATACATTTTTTCCCATTGGATTCCAACTTTTTCCCAATCGCTATATATCATGTGGGGCCGATTTATTCATTTTTACTACCTTATAACAAAATCCGGAATTTTAGCTTGTGTCATTTAGAATATACCAATAATAGTAGATTATGTTATTAGGAGTAAAAGTAATACTTTATGTGGCGAAGCTGAAGTTTATTTAGCCGAACGTTAGTGAGGCAAATAATTCAGCTAAGCCACACCAAGTCACTTTTACTCCGAATAACTTATACTATTTTATCCGCAAACGTATTCAGGTAAATTTCATTAATCCAAATATTAAAAAAGGGCTGTATCGGCCGGGAATCGAACCCACATTACCCGCGTGACAGGCGGGCACTGTACCCCTGCGCCAACCTCTCTTGTTCAAATAACGCGCTACTGTAATGATATATGAACATACTGAATCACCCGAGCTAATAGCACACGGCCACAGCAGCTGTCACACCATAACCCACGGCGACAGATGCTCCGCTCTGCTTAAAGGATTTATTTAAATTAAAACTTTTTCGTACTCTTTTTAAAAATAAAAACTGGCCTACGATCTAAGTCTAAAAATTAGCAAAATTTTAAGCCATCATACAATTTAATCGGTCCAGTATCTTCGGAGGAGATAGCGAACAAACATAGAAAGAAAGAAAGAGAGCAACGATTTTGTGTGCTTAGGCAGATAAAGTACGCAAAAGTTGCTATTTTATCTGCTTAGGCAGATAAAGTGACACTTTTACCTTGTCAATAAAGACACATAAGTTGTCACTTTTGTGACGTTTGCGGATAAACAAAATATCTGCCATTGCGTTGTTACAACACCGACCGTTTGATTGACAGACTTAATCACGTCATATATTTAGACACATGGAAAAGTGTGATATTAATCATTTATCAGAAAATTTTACTCTCGATAGAAGTCTCTGCATCTTCTCAATCTAAACAATCACTAGCCAACATTTAAATATCTTCTTTTGTACACGGGGAAGATTCGCAAATACGAAAATGGCTCAAGAATAAAGTACCCTTATTTTTCTATTTTCGATCGCAGTAGTCTACTACTTTTCCCAGTTTTGGGAATATGATCCAAATTGCAATTAGAACCAACTCCAAAGGGGCGAACTGTGAAACTGGCAGCACAAGAAAACAACATATGACTGGGGTCAAAGGTTAGGTTCCTTACTTGGGCTGTTTTGTGTCTGTTTTTACAACGGACTGTATGCTATTACGTAAACCTTAAGTGTGAGTCGAGGGGTTAACCACTAAGGAAAAAATGTGACAAGATCGCGAAATTTAATGGATTTCTAGGGATTTCCATTGATTGCGGAGAATTTCAAAAGATTGCGGGGGATTTTCAAAGATTGCGGGGGATTCCTATAGATTGCGGGGATTTCGAAAGCATGCGAGTGATTTCCAACGATTTCGGGAGACTGCTGGATGTTTTCCGCAACGATTTAAAGATTAAATAACCTAAAATAGTGTCGGAAATAGGGGACATCAATAAGTAGCTGTAAAACCATGCAGACTTAAGAATTAATCAGTGTAGGGATTAGTAAGGTAATCTGGCAAAATGCGGTTAAAAAAAAATTATTTAGTTAACTATTTATTCATTCTTGATACAACATTTTAGTACAAAATATCGGGTAACAGGTCTCTGTACGTATATTAATATACTACTAGATATAAACTATAAAAATCTGTAAAGAGGTTTACACGGAACTTCCCTCGCGCGAATTAACTCAATTTGCAAATTTAAAAAAATGTAGTGCGCTGGGATTTGAATTCCTCTCACCTAGGCGAATATGTGACTGGAGTTTCTTGTTTGCTGCTAGATTAGCTGAGCCACGGGCGCATGCAAATTCGATGAGTTTCTGCTGATTTATAAAGATACTATATTATTCTGTCCCATTTCTGATGTTTAACCTGTATCTGTTAGGTCTCATTTTCGCCAATGGTCAAGTATGAGCTATGTGCAAATTATTACTTGTATCTTACTTACTCTTACTTGTATATTACTACTTGCAAGCAAAAGAAGTGGAAGTTGACACTAAATATTTTGAAAAAATGAAGGTAACTAGGGGTAAAAGTATCTTAACATTCCTAATAATACTGCAATAATAAAAGGAACCACTCGGTAATTCTAACTAAATCAATTTGAAAATAAAACAAATTAAAAAGCGGGCCGACGAATCGTCATGGAAGGGACGTTGCGTGGAATTGTTTTACTCTAACGTCCCACGCAAGTGACTTTAAACAGTTTTAAAAATCAAAGGAAAATAAGGCTAAAAATATCGTAACGAGCCCAATAATACTGATACAATTAAATGAAACACTTGGTTATGCGAATTACATCAATTACCAATTTAAAAAAAATTACCGACGGTGGGATGCGATCTACATCATCTGCGTATGCGATTGTAACCGCATCGATATGGACCAGTGAGCCATGCAGCCCCACTGGTAGGAGTGCGACGCGCGGCTGTATTTAACAGAACGGTTTTATTGTTGAAACGTTTTTACTCTTTTGCCACATTATCCTGTATCTGTTGGGTCTTATTTTTGTCAAGTGTAAAGCCTAACCTATGTGTAAATTGTTACTTTCATTTATTTCTCAGTTAACGCAAAAATACACAAAATTAATTTTTTTAAGGTGCTCACCCTATATATATTTGTCTGAAATTTTCTCGGTTTCATGCCAGGCAGACATGTAATATGCATGTAAAATATCGTCATCCTCCAACAAATAGTTTTTGAATTATACCGCCAACAGGCAGACAAACGGAATTCAGAAAACCTGTTTTTCGTCATCTAGAGACCTTGAAACGGGAAGATCTGAAGAAATCTCGGAAGGTGATTTTTTCGCGATTACATTACTTACTTTGTCTTTTAGATGAGGGAAGTAAAACAAACTGTTTCTTAGTATGTAATAGTTACTATACTAACCGATTAAGATGTAGGTATCTTGGCACATACTTAAAGAAACAGTAATAATAATTGAAAACGGCTGCGTTTTTTAGTAAATTCATTAAAAATTAAAAATATTCACCATGACACACACCTCACACAATTAGTGATGTAAAAAAACGCGTTTTTTTTAAATCGAATAAAAAACCTAGAAAAAAAAACATTCATTTTTGTAATTGGCGGCACGTTTTGGTAGGTATTGTTGGCGGCATGTAAGCAAACGACAAAGTTTAAACTTATTTTGGTTTTACATGCACTTTAAAGTTCAAGAAAACTAAAGCACAGACTAGACAAATGTTTAATAAATAACAGTAACATTTTATACCTACTGCCTACTCGTATTACGTATTACTCACAGAAGAGCAAAGCGTATGCATGCGTCTATGAGAGCCCCCCGCCCCACCCCTACTATTGGAAGTTGCTTTAAGCTGGACCCAGCTCTGAAACTTTCGACCTAATCGACGAATCAAGTTACGTTACCTAACGATTCATCAGTCATCAAACAGTGACATGGGCGGCGTAAACTGCATGGATACTGACTCCGAGTTAGTTGAGGAGTCAGCCATGTCTGTTAGCAAGTAATTTCTGCATTAATAGAATTTTTACGGGGTGTTAGGGAAGTCGACGGAAAAATTTCTAGGGGTGAATCCTTGGCCCAAAATATGATGATTTAACTCAACTTACCTATATACAAAGTTGCTTAGTTTAGCCGCTAGAGGGCTTTAAAGATTATTAATAATAATAATGTGAGGCACTAACACCCCATGAAGGAGCTTCCTGCAAGGCGGAAGGTCAGAGCTTCCATATCCTTGCTCTCACACCTGGCTGTCGCGTGTCAAATTCATGACACGTGGTGATGTGGTGAGCATCACGCATTAGACAACCGCATTATTACCCCTTATTCTTGCGAACTCAGGTCCCCAATTATTTAAACTGACTAGCTTTTTTAAATGTTTTAACCCCCTGTATAATCACTACCAATTTTTCTCCTGAATAGTTACTTTAATTTAGAAGCTATTCACTCTCTTAAAAAATTTTAGTTGGGTAAACGGTTTAGCCACAAAAAAATATTTTCTAAATCCCTACAAGCCTAGTATTAAGTTAAAATTACTGATTCAGGCTTGTAGGGATTTAGAAAATATTTTTTGTGGCTAAACCGTTTACCCACCTAAAATTTTTTAAGAGAGGAAATAGCTTATAAATCAAAGTAGCTATCCACAAAAAAACATTGGTAGTGATTATCCAGGGGGTTAAAAAAATATGGATGGATAATTAATTGTGATAAAGTTTTTAAACACCCTGTAATTTTCGAAATTAGGGTTTATTCAAAAAAAAAACTTAAGTTTACTGGTAAAAACGCATGGCCAAAAAATGAATAAAATCCATCAAAGATTTTTCGACTTACTTGAAAAAATTAAAAAAAGCTAATCTTCTTTAAAGCCCTCTAGCGGCAAAACTAAGCAACTTTGTATATAGGTAAGTTGAGTTAAATCATCATATTTTGGGCCAAGGATACCCCCTATAAATTTTTCCGTCGACTTCCCAAACACCCTGTATATCCACTTTGGCAATTTTTCTATTTTTCTTTAGAAATATTTGCTTTTTTTTTGTTATTATAAATTCTATAATTCACCTTACCCACGAAATGTATTATTTTTATTTAAAAATATCTGTTTTTTGTTTTTCCAAACAAATTACTTGTGATTCACTACACTTTAATAATGAAAAAAAACGTATTTAAAAAAAAAACCAGACCGCTTGGTTTTTTTTACAAAAAAAACAGGTTTTTTTTAAAAAAAAACGAACGGTTTTTTTTTGGTTGCATCACTACACACAATGGTTGCCGCTCCAACTTTTTAATCCGAATCCGGAGCAAGTTGAGCATTGCACCGCCAGATGCAAGCGAATAAATACCAACCTCTACACCGCAAGGTAAAATGAGGTTAACGATAATGTGTACATACATACATACAAAATGAAGTATAATCTTTTTTCAATACTTAATAATTTGTCAAGGAATGAGTCTAAAATATCTCTTGTTATAACTAGAAATAGAGCAGTAGCTTTGAATATACCGATGGGACCACAATTATATATAACAGCAATAAGATAACATGAACAAGAAGATAACACGTATTGCTTGAGTAAGAAAGAGATAAACATAGTAGCAAATATTCGAGAAGGCTTGACTCTTAATTTAATTATGACAGTTATCAACTAAACTTGCCTACTAATATAATTTTTTTGTATGGCCATCTCTTTCTTACTCAAGCGTTCTATTTGCTTGTTCATGTTATCTCATTGCTGTTATATATAATTATGGCCCCATCAGTATAATTTTTTTAAACACAGTTACACAAGTAGATAACATTTTAATAATTGCTCCAAAATTTATTTCATCTGCGCCTATAGTAGTGTAAATATTATCATATATCATAATTTAAAAAATTGTGAAGACCAATCAAAATATGTTTTTGAAAATTTAATGGATCCAGTTAAAGGACAAAAATGCGACGCAGTTGGCAAAAATATGTTTATTATCACAATTTTGAAAGTGGGAACCATCCGGTAGGAGAGGTTATACTTTTACCTATTAAATTGTTTCGATGTTCGTTTTGTTATTCTTTCTGTCTATCTTTTGTTCATTTATTTTTTATTTCTTGTTAATAGTTATTGGTTGGTTATTAGATTAATGTATCAGAATTATGACAATATGATGTGCATTTCAATATTTTAACGGCATCTAAAAACGCCTAACTTACTGGGTGAACTTATTTTTACAAAATTATGAGAAATGCAGGTCCGTATCTTAAAAATTTTCTGGTGATGATCAAAAAAAGCTCGAAACGTAATTAAACCATAACATGTGGTACATTGTTGAATTCAGAATAAAAAGGACTTCACAAATTTGGCATAAAAAAACCAGAACCGTATTTAAAAAAATGAAGTTGATGATGGTTTCTCGAAGACGAAACGTCGGATAAAAAATTTGATAACCCAATCATTAAGTCCACTAAAAGCTGCTTCAAAGAAGTTTAATCAGTTTCGCTCTAACTTTAATATTAACGCCAGAATATAATAAAATAGAAAACCCAAAATTCGGTTTTTTGAGATAATTCAATAGTAATTTATTATACAAGACGATAAAGTTAAATTTTATCCACGAGTGAATCGTTTAACGTCGAGACGAAGTCGAGACGTTAATGATTCAAGAGTGGATAGAAATAACTTTATCGTCGTGTATAATACAATATTTTTTTCTATAGCAAGAACTTTAACAATTTCAAAAGAAAATAAGGACAGTCAATCACATTTCAAAATGTCAGTAGCTAGATTGGGTTGCTACGATAATACGAAGCTGTCATATTTAATTTAAACAAAAGTTAGAAAATTAAATTACTTTATCTATCCTTGATGTTAAAGTGCTACTTTATCTACCCTTGCTGTTAAAGTAAAACTTGACCTTTTGTTTTGAGTTGATAAAAGCACACTTTAACAAGTGCTATAGAAAAAAAACAAAAAATCATATCAAGGCTTTCTAGACGTCATTTTGTTAGTCCTTTAATTGCGCAACTTTCTTCCCATTTAACCAAATTTGTATCTCTTACAATTACCGAGATCCCCATACTGGCCCTCCTTATCTTGGACACACTGTATAGGGTGAGCCGGGAAGAACGGACCAAACTCCACGTTAAAATAATGTAAAGAAACTCAACTGTTGTTATTCGATTTTCATTTGCTCTTAAGTTATAGCATTACAGAAACAACTTTTTATGGAGAACTTACCTGAGTTTTTACGACCGACCAGAAAGTATGCGATTTCTGGAGAATTTTTTCGCCAGAAAGTAACGTTTTGCCGGTCAAGATCGGAAAACGGGCATCAGGGACCGGTAATAGCTATTTATATATCTAGGGAGGAAATGAACCTTTGCTCCAGTGATATATATGATTTTTTCTTCGAACGCATGTTCTATTGCGCGAAATTTAAAAAAGTTTGCTTAGGAAACCATTGTAGTGACTCTAGATTTCTGTAGTGACATTTTGTCTAATTTCCAAATCAGCATAACGTAGTAAAGATTTGGTATGATATCCATGGTGACATAAACACAAATGCGAGAGCAAAAAAATATTGGCTCCCGTCGGGAGTCAATAAAAATTGGCTCCCGCTGGTTGGAAATTGACAGTTTTGTTTCTTAAAACTAGGGCGCAAAGGCCAACATTCTATACAGTGACTAGAAAAAAGTTTTTTCGGTCCCTGATGCCTTCGTTACTATGGAATCAAGTGTGTGTTATTGTTTGGATAAGTCAAATAATAGATACTAATGTCAAATTTTTTTTGGAGTTTTGAAAGTGAATTCGCAAGTTTGAAAGTATGGACTCGGATGTCGTAAAAAAATATTGTACGATACACGACCGGAAAGTGTTTTGCCGGTCTCCTCAAGTTCTATCTACTTGGTTCGACCTGCAAAACACTACTTTCCGGTCTTGTAACGTAAATTGCTATTTTGAAAAAAAAATTGAGATTTTTGTCAATTTAAGACGTAATCATTTGCAAAAAATCGAGAAAATGCACCATTTATTACAAAGGCTAAAATAAAAATAACGTGTATGGGGATTTTTTATGACGCTGTATCTTGAAAACAAATGAAAATCAGATAACAGCATTTGAATTTTTTATATTATTTTCACGTGTATAATACACTCCTGGAGTTTGGTCCGTTCCTTCTGACTCACCCTGTATTTCTGTAAGAATAAACTTGTCAAATTGGGAACACTCATGCTATCATATAATTCCTCTTTTAGTAAGGAAATCGCGTTCCCAAACTGAATAGCGAGATTATTATTGAGGACATTAGAATACTTTTTCTGAAGCAAATCACATCTTAAAACGTTTTTCGGTTCTAAAAATTCAGAAATGTTTGTTAGTTTTTCAAAACTCTCAAATCGAGTCTGATCACTCATGACTGATGACTGATAACTGATAAGTGATAACTGAGAGTGGGGACTGAGGTTGCAGTGCTATCAATCTATACCCAAATGAAGTAGAAGATATCGCGATATTTAATAAGCGAATACAGAACTTACCGGGCCCTTCTTACCGGGCCCCCAAAGGGCCCGGGCCCCTAAGCAACGCTTATTCCCGCTTATGCATGTCACTGTCACTGTATACGAGCATTATTAGGTTATTACGTATTAGGGATTAGGGTTAATTCAAATTTAGAATATCGCACTTTTTGTAAGATGAAAAGTAACATGTGTTGTTTTAAATTGTAAATTCTGCAAAGTATGACTGGTTTAAGCAGAAATCAGCCCTGCCACAGCCTTCTAAAGCTATAATAGAAGTCCTAATTAGCAGCCGTCTAGATCTGAATAAAGAATAACAAATAAAATGAATGCGTTATTTTGTTTCTGTCAACCATATTATTTACCGAAGTGCAAAACATCGACCACAGACTTCCCTGTACGTCAAAAACATTTGAAACGCCTTTTAAGTCAACAAGCAACCTGATTCACCTACATCCAAATCTCTACATAATCATTATGAACAAGTACCTGTGTATTGAAGTTCAAATTGAATATTTCCGATTTACAATGCCGATAAAACAAACACCAAGCGCCAATACTTCACCACACGTGCTTGTCATTGCTAACCTGCAGCTGACTGAAACCAGGAGAACAGCGTTGCCGCTGCCTCCTAAAATTTGTACCAACATTAGGAAGAAAAAAGTACCATTTACAAATTTTCCTTTTTTATTTTGCAAATTACAAGAAAACAGGGCCGTAACTAGGTATAGGCCAAGTAGGCGAAAAGGGGCGCCCAAATGACAGTCGGAAAAAAATCTTCCTTTCATACTAAGGAAAAAAAAATATCAATGAGTGGCAGTTTTTACGACAAATTATTTTGTAATATTAGGGATTTTACCCTAAATAATGCTAATTAAAATGATGCGAATTGCGCTCAATCTGGTCGACACATTACATTCCATGCTAACGATCATTTTCTAAATTATAACTAATGACAAAGTTTCTAAAGTCAACTATGTATATGTTAAGACAGAATGTCTCATGCAGCCTTAATATCTATAGAGACGTCTCTCACAAATTATCTCATTTGAACCGTATATTTTAAAATATGCGGCACAAAAAGCAAGAAAAATTTGTAGCTAAAATAAATACCAATCAATTAAACTTTAAGGTGAGGTGATACGTACGGAAATGTCCAAGTACCTATAAGTACTATTATTATTTATGTTTTGTGTTTATATGTTAGTAAGCATAATAATATGAACTTATTATGTTGAATTGCGGTTTTTTGTTTTTATTGAAATTCCTACTATTTTTGTTTGTTTCTAATAACGCTAAAATACTAAAAGCGAACACTTAGTAATGTGAATTACATTATTTCACAAAGAAAACGAAAAATCACACTCGGTGGAATTCGAATCCATGTTCCCAGAGGGAATGTGATTTGTAGGCAAACGTCTTATGTGATGAACAAGGAATGCGGACAAATTGCGCCCGAGCGGCAACGATAAAAACGTGACAAGACGCAAACAGGCAGACACGCAGGCTCAACACGTGTTTATATACAGGGTGTTTACGGTCTTGTGATTTTATTTTTAAGGGCTGATTAAACACCTTAAAAAAAGGTAATTAACGCCAAAATGCCTTAACAAAAGTTGTATAATAAGAGAGATACGACTTTTTAAAATTTTATTTTAGATTTTATTTTCTTATTTTTAAGGGGTGATTAAACATATTATATTAAATGAAACAAATACACGGTTTATTTTAATTCTTATTTTTTTAAGAAAACCATCTAACACTAGGTGTTCGAAGTTATCGCCATGTTGTTGAACGCAAAGTCTAGCTCGACGTATGCATGAGTTGGCATAACGCGGTTACGAAGATCATCTAAATCAATTATTTTGTTGGTGTATACCATGGTCTTCATAAGGCCCCATAAATAAAAGTCTAGGGGATTAAGGTCGGGTGACCCAGGAGGCCATGGAACAGGACCACTTCGGCCAATCCATTTATTTTCGAATACATTATCCAGATGTTGGCGAACTAAATGATTAAAATGTGGAGGTGTACCATCTTGAAGAACCACATTTGTTAACGTACATTCAAAGGTACTTCTTTTAGCAGTTCTAAATTATTTGGCCAAAAAAAGAGATAATCATTTCCAGTCAATCGGTTTGGCAACACAAAAGAGCCAGTAAGTTGTCCGTTGACTAATCCGACCCAAACGTTTATCGCAAATCTGTGCTGGAAATGATTACGACGAACAGCATGTAGATTTTCAACTGCCCAGATATGAGTATTATGACAGTTGTTGATGCCGTTACGTGTAAACGTTGCTTCATCAGTTGCCACCACAATGGAAGAAAAGTTTGGAATTTCAGCATGTTTTTACAGAAACGATTGGCAAAAATTCAAACATAAAGGATGATCTGCAGGTTGTAATGCTTGTACTCTTTGTACATGGAAAGGATACAATTGATTTTCGCGCAGTGTTCGTCAGACAATTCGATTTGAGACATCTACTTGGCGAGATATTTCTCGAGTACTACTGGAAAAATCTTCTTCAACAAGGTTTTATATTTTTTCTTCGGCATCCAAACTTCGTTGGTGTCAGCAAGGCCCACCATCCCGACCTTGACGTGTTTGCAGTACACCAGTTTCTCGTGCACGGAGTACTAGAGAAGTGAATTTTTGTGGAATCGGAGTTAGCCTGTTAGGAAACCGCTCAGCATATAATTGGCTTGCAACAGCAGAATTGTGGTGTACTTCCCCATAAATTCACATGTCAACGTATTCACTGTTAGTGCGATAGACCATGGGCGTAACTTGGGGCATCACTTTGGGGGGGCAAAATCAAGCCTTCACAACATTTTTAAACCTAAATTGCAAAAAATGCTGCACTTGCACTTTAATCTCAAATTTTTGGGGGGCCACCGCCTCCCCTTGCCCCTCCCAAGTTACGCCAATGAGGCCCCTCCCAAGTTACGCCTATGCGATAGACCATTTTTACGTTCCTTATTAGGATTTATTTGGAAGAATTTATGCCAAACAAACAGTGCAGTGATAACTACTGAAATAGCTTGGCAGATGCGAAAAGTTATTGGCATCAACCTACTTAGTAAAAAATTCAGTACATAATAGCTTATCGTTTGAATTTATGTTTACATTGCACAATTTTTCGAATAATTGTTTTAACGTTAATCGTTTTAGCGTAAATTTTTTGATCAATTGTTTTTGCGTTAATCGTTGTGTGTTATCGACAATCATTTTAGCATCAATAACCTTCCTTTAAAGCACCCCGTAAAATGGAAATCATATAATATCTCTCTTATTATAAAACTTTTATTAAGACATTTTAACGTTAATGACATTCTTTTAAGATGTTTAATCACCCCTTGAAAATAAAATCACAAGACCGTAAACACCCTGTATAAGGAAGTATGTTCTGTTGACTTCATAATAATACGTACCTACTCCCTTTATTAGAATTATTGTGTTTAATATTTTTTAACTATTGTTATTTATATTCTATTCTGTGTCAGACGCGTTTTTGTGTGTCACAATGGTGGACGCAACTCACCCATTATCACAATGAGGCAGCGGGGTGCAAACAGTATAATTGTGAGCCTTCCTTGGCCCAATGACGGCGACACAAGGTTAAATGTAAAAAGAATATAAACTTACTAATCTCATTGATGATAATTGATAAATAATAATTGTACTTACGGGTGGTGACCACTTTGGTTATCTGTCGGTATTTTTTGCTAGTACTGCCCAATATTAACCTGTTAGATTAACTATTGCTGCAACCCGTAGGGAATCAATACGTGTCCGATGCCTGCTGATCTTTGATATTACAGCCCTTACTGTTGGTCAGTAAATCAGCTCGGCTGCTACCCGCTGCAGAACAACATGCCTCCGCTGAAGAGCGAGCTCACTAGGCGGAGCAAGATGTCTTTGCGGGATCCGTAGGCGGAACAACATGTCTCCGCGGGATACACTCCCCTCAATTATCATGTAATCATCCATCACAAGCAAGAACGTTTGACCTCTATCATCTACTGTAGTTTAAAAAACACTAACATGATGAAACCAACTACCGTAGCTACCATCTAACGCATTAACTAAGAATACGCATAACAGCGCTTGCATAGTCGCATCGCATTGTTGTAACTTATCACATTATAATTAATTATTGATCCGCATGATCTCATACGCCAACAACTACGAAGCAGGAGACTTTAACAAACATACGTCGCGCCACTGCAAGAACTCCGAACATTCCCCGACTAGCACAGATTATTGAACGCGGTACTTTGGTTCTATTTGCCAAGATTGTATTATATTTTAGGGTTAAAAATATTCCAGAAATTGTAAGCATAGTAACCAAAACTTAAAAATAATGCACCTTCACAAACTACCAAATATTGTAACCCTAGCAAATGTTGTTTTAACAGTAACTTTTAAATTAAAAATGTTGGATTTATTTTTGAATACTTACCCGTTTGCTATCAATATACATCATATATACCGAAATAAATGCAGAAGTCGTACACTAAAATTAGTATTTTTATGTCACTTCCATCGTTAGTGTACTCAGGGGCGCAAAAATGCTGGTTTGCCTACAGTAACATTTTACTTAGTTACGGCCCTGCAAGAAAAACATCTATATTCTATAAAAATATCTGTCTTTTTCCACATGATTCTACGCCTGCACTAAATCAATATTTCTGTAATAGTGTGAACAGAATTGCCTGAGAGGCTGATTCAGGATAAGCTTTTATATTTCCGCATGGGTTTGCAGACTGAAGCGTTGACCTTGGCTTTGTAGGTCGCTTATTAAGCGAAATACCGAGTTGCATTTTTACTCAATGTTGGCGAAACAATATTCGTTTGTTACGATTTCGTAACTGGGAACTGAATTTTGCCTGTTTTAATTCAAGATTAAAACAGATATAAATTAAGTATAAACTTGCGAAATTATGAAGTAAAACTGGAGGTTAAAACTGTTTGTTTATGAAATCAGAATTACATTTAGAACTTCTGACTGGTTTCGTAAATTTTGTTATTAAAATTTATGTGTGTTTAAACCAAGTTTAAACATAGTGTAAAAATTTTGTTATGATTTGAATGTTCTAAAATTTCATTAGAAACTAAAGATTGATTTTAAAATTAAAATGTAATATGTGAAAATTAAGCTTTATGAAAAATCAGTTAATTGTGTCGCCTGCTTAAACTCTTTGATAATTTTTTAGGCCGTATTCCGTTGACTGTAAAAACAAGTAAAAGCAAAGGCCAATCACAATCATGCCAAAATAAGATATAGTACGATCAGAAATTATTTTCATCTGGTATGGCTGTGGAATAGTTCCTAATATTTGAATGCAACTATAACACAATTAAAAATCAAATGTCATGTTGAAATTTCAGTATGAATGTAGTTGCACTCATAACTTGGGAAGTATTCCATAGCCATACTAGATGAAAGTAATTTTTGATCATACTTTAGGTTATATATTAACGAGAAACTAATAAATATTAGACGACCGTTTTCTTTTTATTAAATATCTTGGTTAGAATCTATTTTATAACAATTTTGACATTTAGTTAAATCCTTCCCTAACAAAAGATTTTCACACGTACTAACTGGTAACTTATTTCGGTACCTACTTACTTTTTATCATGTTTAGTTGAGAAAAAATCTTTCAGCAGCTGCATTATTGTGGGAGATTGAGATGTTTTGCAAAAAATGGGAAGCAACTTTTCATAGTCATCAAGATTTTTCAAATTAGAAATATATCTTACAGCATTTTATTTGGTAAGGTAGGTACCTACTACATTTCTACATTCAAAATAGTTTAGAAATGCGGTACTTTTCTGCATAGCAACGCATTTCTGCATAGCAACGGCGATTGGTTTTACGTTTGACAATGCTCAAGTGTATTGTTGGTGACGCGGTAAGTCTACGTAAAATTCGAGTTAGCCTAGTTTTACGTCAATCTTGACACAGACTGACGCAAAAACCTAACCTGCTAACCTTGAATTTGACATAGACTTCCCGTGTCACCAACAATACACTTCAGTACTGCCAAACGCATAACAGCAACTGGAGATGCTTATTGTGCTTTAGTACATAGAAATCAGTTCTGTCCAGCTTGTTATGTTTTGGCATTTATCGGTGTCACTTTTAGATAAAGCTTTAATATTTTACATTTCGTATGAAATGCGATAAAATAGTATACGCAACACATTAGAAAAGTGGTTTTTACGGAACTGGTATGGTAATTTAAGTACTTGCTAACACTCGCACTCAAATCAGCCATACTTGTTCTGTAAAACATCACTTTTCTAAACTAGTTGCGTAATATACTATAGTAGCATCTTCATGTTTTTAATTTCGACGTTTGGCTTGAAATTTGACAGTTGCCTCCATTCTAAGTTTAAATCACTGATGTTTCTTTCAATATTTGGAAACACTAATGCCAATTTGGTAATATTACGAGTAGAATTGTTGTCGGAGAAGATTGTATTAGTATCAACTACAAAAATAAGTTGTAAGATTTTATCTTCAAAACTTATTCTTCTAGACATTTTGTCGCGCAATGTAATATAAAATGTAATACAACTATTCTTAAAATTAACCAAGACGGAATTACTAAAATTTCGCAGAAGTACGTAGAAATTCTTCTACCTCGGTTCCTAAATCATAATCATAACTCTATAATAAAGCAGAACAGTTCCCAAGGTCAAACATGTCAACTCGTGGTCTATGCGTAGTTAGGTATTGTGGGCGTGGTCTTGATATTAGCAGCGTTGCCAGACCTGGTACAATTCTACGAATCTGGTACATTTTGAAACCGTTTCTACAAATTTATTTCGTACAGTGTAAATCTGGCAACAGGGCTAAAATCGTCGTGTTGACAGCTGGCCTTTAGTTTACGAAGAAGGAAACCCTCATTTCTGTTGTAGAAAAGTGAGTATTCGTTATTATATTTTCCATTTTAATTGTGTGTGCTTTTGTGTGACATAACCTAAGATTTGCATGGAAATTTTATCTGGCAAAAACAGAGGCAATCAATGCGTTTCGCACTGCACAATTTTCATTATTATCAATCCTATTAAACAATGACTGCTTTTCTGCCTGTGAAATTCGTGGTGTTAAAGAGAATAGGTAAGTTTTAAAAATCTTGTATTGTACGACGCCACCGATGAACTACTGTTCCTAGAGTCAGTAATCTTGGAGGGAGGCGCGAACAGCTGATCGTTTAGATTAAAATTACCTTAAAACGTTGCCAGACCTTTATTGTTTGGCTTCAACAGCTTTTGGCGCCAAATTATTTTGAGTTTGCTTTTAATCGTGAACAATCGTTAAACAAACGCCATATCTACCTAACAGCATTTACACCGAAGGAAATTATGTATTAATCCCCGCTTCGTCAACCGTTCAATACATTTTAGTTTGACCCTAACCGCAACACTTGCAAGAATCACGGATATGGTTTAGTGTCAAAATGTTATCTTCATTCACAAAACAGTTGGAGCTAGAACACCTCTATTCGACATTGATGTTAGGACCACGATAAACATGCAAACTAAAACGAATTAGACCCCAAATTGCTGTACAAGTAAACAAAGGTCTGGCAATAGTGTAAGGTATTTGACATGTTAGCGATCCCTCCCTCCAAGATTACTGACTCTAGGAACAGTAGTTCATCGGTGGCGTCGTACAATACAAGATTACCGTAAACAATAAGTTGTAAGCTAAAATATTTATCTGGCATTGAAATTAAAACTCAAGTTAGTTATTTTAATTTATGTTGAATAGAATTAGTTCTGTAGTTCTGGTGCTATTATTATTGTTGTTTTGTTGTTAGTGCTGGACGTGAAAGTTACGGTGACTCAGCCATAGGATATGTGCAGCTCCGACCAGAGGGTGAATTGTGCACCGTTAAATGCAGAATTTGTCCTGAACACCGAGTGAGAGCGAAAAACTATAATGTGGTGTTACAAGTAAATGAAAAGCAGCGTAAAGTAGAGAAGGTGGAATGTTTGGACTGCGCTGCATCAGCTGGTAATTTAATAATAATCTGTTATTAATCTGTTTTAAAATTTAAAAAAAAAATTTTTACAGGTGGATGCTGTAGCAATACTTATGTGGATGCATAGGAGGAGCGAAGAACCCGCAACTGTCAAAAGTGGGCACATCGCTAAAATTTTTGACTGTGGCAGAATTTGGGGGTATACCCGTTGAAGAAGATCAGGGTAACTTTTATCAGGAGGCAATGCGTTTAGGAGTACAAAACAAAGCAGCTGGCGAAATATTTAAACTGTTTAAAGAACCCAAGTATAGCTGCCTGGATTTGTACGGTTTATTATTAAAATTTGTTAGCAGTGGTGGAGCCCTATATGATGATTTCATCACCTTCACCAAGCAGCACATGAATGAAGATTTGTGGAAGGAAGCTGCATATTGTACCCTAATGCAAGCCGAAGACAGTTTGTGGCATCGTTTACGATATGGGAGGATAACCGCCTCGAAATTATATAATGCTGCACATTGCAAAACTGAATGTGGCTCATTTGTGCAACAGGTAATTGGAGTTACAAAACTGAGGGATACCAAAGCAATGGAAAGGGGTAGACGATTAGAAAAGCAGGTATTACAAATTGTCGAAAAAAATATGAAGACCAAATTAAGTTCTGTGGGAATTGCACTTTCAAAGAACCACCCTATTTTCGGAGCTTCACCAGATGCAGTGAGTGACAATTTCGTTGTTGAAGTGAAGTGCCCCTCTACAGACAAAGCAGTGTTAAACTATATAACATCACAAAATAAAGTTACGGCCAAGTATAGAGCTCAAATACAAATGCAAATGCATTTTTTAAATAAATCGTATTGCATTTTTGCTGTTGCAGATGCTAACTTTGAAAAAAACCAAAAAGTTAATTTTATTTCTGTGGGCTATGATGCAAATTACATTAAACAAACAATGTTAGAAGCTGAGAACTTTTGGAAAAAAAATATTTTTCCTATTTTATTAGCATCTGCGAACAAATAACTGCATTTTTAATTTTTATTGTTAGGGATAAGCGTGTAACTATTTTTAAGTAATATTTAATATTTTTCCCGCTGCTGATCTTGTAAGTCAGTGATACAGTCTTAGTAACAAAACGTGTAAGTCGGTGATTATATTTGTTTGCTGCTTTTTCTTGACAACGGAACTTAATACTATTATTAAGTTCTTAGGATAATAAAATTAGCAAAGCAAGATGCAGATTTAGACGTTTTGTTTCTAAATTGCAAGTGTTTATGTGACATGTGACACTCATAGGTAACACGACTCACAAAAATTAATCCTGGTGACAGGTGACAAACCAAACGATTTTTTCAGAAATCTAGGAAAATTTCGATAAGCAGCGGGAAAAATATAATAAGATAACTCGGAATGTATCGCCTATTAACATTTTCGGCAGGCAACAAGCCGCGACTTCGTCTTGGCTTGTACTTGCCTACCCCAAATGTTAATAGGTCCTTACATTCCTTGTGACTTAAATAGCTATTTAGAATTGTAATATATTGTAATAAATGTAAAATTTTACAGTGTCACTGCAAGTTATTATAATTGTGTTTCAGTGTTGAATGTACCAGCTTTAATTTTGTTTACAATAAACAAAAAAGCGTTGTTTTCTATTTCTGTTAATACATATAATAGGTAAACAAATATTTTTGGTGTGTGACATGATGTAAAAATATTCTGTGGCTGAAAAAACCACTTATTATAATTTTGATTTCTAAAATGTTCTAAAATTTGATTGAAAAATCATTTTTTTTCTAAAAAATGTAAATTCCAAAACATTCAAATTTTTTAGTGTGATCCTTCTACTTGTCATTAATCCATTTGAGTTATGATATAGCTACTGCATTGATTATAATGTGTAAAATTCTATGTACAATACAGATTACATACTTAATAAATAAAACTATGTTTTAAAGGTACCTAATAATTTATTTAATTAAAGCAGTTTGCATATTTATAAATGCACAAGCAATAACAATCATATGATCAGTGTATTTAAGCAGGTTTGTGTTGAGACACGAATGGGGTTTTAATATTTTAAATTCTCGTAATCTTCGAATTACACGTTCAATATGAATTCGTAGACTCGCTATTGATTTAGTTTTTAACACATCAGCTTTTGAGCTTCTTATATTTTTATCTACACTAGGCGGTCGTATTAATGAACATCCCTTTTCTACCAGCATACTTTGACCAAAATTATTTAAAAAGATATTTTTGTCAACTACACGGAAAAATTGCATGTTTAACACATTGGAAAATTCCATGCTCACGTAAAACTTTTACATTTGCTGGAAAACTCTCACTTTTCTTAACTTGTAGAGCAATCTACTATTAATTCACTAGCGATTTAAGAAGAAAATTAACTCGCTAGCAGATAAACATTATAAACAGTTACTTATGGTTGCTATTATAAAGATAATAATAATAATGCCAGTTTAAAATGCCAAAGAAATAATAATTAATCGAGTTATTTAACAATATCAGTAACGGCGTAACTGGAGACTTGAGTTCCCGCATTTATATTTTTATGGCGCTCAACGGCTTAAACCTGAAAAGAAACACAGATTGCAGGCAGCTGAAAATTATTTCGGTGGAGCAAATAATTCTCACATATAATCTCATAAGTCACAAGAGCATTAATTCTTTCCGGATTTGTTTTTGACTGCGTTCCAACAGCGTCATATTAATTAGGACGCCTTCCAGGGGCAAGCGTTTCCTTTACAGAGACTTTCCATTTGAAAATATATTTTTTGGAACTTTTCCTTACTGCCAATCTCTAGCGTGCTTTTAAAACTTTCTTTAGTGCAACAAAAGTTATTAAATTCGTCCTACATTTTAAATGCGGCATATGCCGCGGGGTTTAAGCTAGTATCTAAATATGTTATCTAAAGGTAATTTATTTTTATGCAAGTTAATATTGTTCAAATTAGTAGTTAACAATATCTTCTTCCGTAAAAAACTATAAAATAGTTTTCTTATGCAAAAAAAAAGGAAATGAAGTGCGGGAAAATAAGAAAAAAGTTTTGTTAATAAAAAGTAAAAAACTACCACTACGCATATCTTTAAAAAGTAGTACCACCGTACCATAAATAAAATTATGTACCACATTTGGTACGTTCATACCACATGAGCCGCGCTGCAGATGAAACCTCAACCCTGAAGAATGGTAGACAGTAATGCCAGGTCCAAAAAATAAAATTCTCCAGATCGGAGCTGAAGAAGTTTCCAGATTTACATAACTTTTCAGCAGATATGATTTACATCTTTGCGTTACTTTGATGGTTATTAACTATCGTGTGTCCTAAAAATGTTCTAATTACAATTGGTAAAGTTACCATTCGTCCAGGATTTTGCGGGACAGTCCCTGATTTGGCGAGCATCAGTGATGTAGCCAGGGGAGAAGCAAAACCCCTTCCCCAAATATGGTATTATTTTAAATTGGAATAAATTTAAATCAAAATGAACTTATGTAAAATATGCCCTTATTCAAATTTGTTTACTTCGGTAGAACATTCGCTCTTAAATCAGGTTAGGTTCTTGCTTTATAGAATATGACAAATTATCCTCATGTAATTAATAATTGCTATTGTGTTGCTTATCAAAATTGTTACACTTGATAGTTAATTAGTATTATGAGAATTATTTCAAAAATGACAGTTATACAACTGTCATGTCAAAATTATGAAAAATGAAAAATTAGTCAAAATCATATCTGTTACATTTATCATTTCAATGGTAGTAGTTCCCTCAAATATCTCATTCACTCACTATTGAAACTGATTACTTTTTAAATCTTTCTATATATACATGTAATTAGTTCATTTAAGTACTCTGATCAGCCTCTCCGTCGAACTAAGCACACGCCACCTGCTCACCGATGTTCTAGAAATGTAAATACAGCTCCTTAACTAGATGTAACAGCCGTTGTTTTTAATTGCTCCTTATGTAGCTCCAATGTAGACACCAACACTGCAAACTGCTGGTCTGCAGAAATCGCCTTACTTGTAACTGCAACTAAAACCTGTCAGCAATATAAACTACCTCAATACGGATACACTTCCATACATCAACTGTCTCCAAGTCCAACTCAGGTGTAGATGTTACTATCCACCAGTGACTGCAATACCCTTTACCCAAATCAAACAGGATATTTCTGACCCCCAACAAGAAGTTCGATGCGGTCCACCTCAAAATCCAATTCAGGTGTAGGCAGATGTCCAAATAAAACGCAGACTTCACATTACCAATTCCAAAAAAAAACTATTTTGTAGATCGTACCTGTTCAACTTCTTCTTGTATTGCCATTATTTAATTCCTTCTCCGTTAGTTCATTCCTAGCTTCATTTCTTATACAGTTTGTTTAAATATTTACTTTTTCTCCATCTCGTTAATTTAATGACTATTACCTTTTTATATACCAATTAAATAATAAAGATCATATAACTACAAGGGTTTTATTTTCAAATTTTGCTTTTATCGAATTACATGTACATTTTTTAGAATGAAAATTTTTTTTTTATTTTTTTTACAATCCACATAGTAATATCATTGAATATCCAGAAGCTGGATATTCAATGGTAATATCTATTCATACATTTTTTTTTTAAACTAACACTCCTGGATTCCATTTCAATACAATTTATTTATATTAATTTGACATTTAAAGTGACTTTTTCAAATAATTATTCGACTTTTGCCTTTCACCTTTATTCAAAGTAGCTTATAGTTTATTCTGATTGTTATCTAATTTCAATTATGACTTGAATTCTGATATTACTAAACAACTTTCTTTACTAATTCAAACATTATTTAATTCATATGTTAGAACCTTTCTGTTAAAATATTAATTGCATTACTACCCTATTTGAATTTAATCTGTAATTTATTAAATAAATTTCGAATAATTCTACTGTTCTTTTACTACTTAAATTCACCTTTGTACGTTTTAATGATTAGGTACTTTATTATTCCATAATTAAGCCCTAGGTATGGTTAACGTTCACAAACAAACTACCAGCCTTGAGATGCTACCACAATAATATACATATTGTAAAATCAACTCCTACTTGTCTAGAATAATAACTTAAAATTCAGCTCTGTATGAACTACAGATAGATCAATGTAAATTCGTACACGTTTTGTTCCAAGAGTGTAATTAAAACACATTTGAGGCAAACATTATCCCACTGTTTGCCTCAAATGTGTTTTAATTACAGGTATTTTTAATCCTGCCGGCCTGTGAATCATGGCAGGAAATTAATTAATTACTAATGTTTATGATTATGCAACCTGTCCATTTAGTGGGCCGATCTGCGACTTCGCCTTTAGTTTTTTCCAACAAAAAGTTTGATTGAGGCGGCTCTAATAGTGTTAAAAGGCGCACATTTTAAAATTGTTTTGATGGATACAAGGTGCCCCAAAAAAGTTTTACTCGAAAAAGTACCTATATATTTTTAAACGGAGCACCCTATAATACTTTATGGCTTTATGGGCCCTACTTCCAACTCTCATTTTTATTTTAAATTAATTTCAGTGTTTCCAACTTACAAACGTGTTTAGTATGTTTTTGTTAATATCAAGCTTTCATTAATACGTCACATTTCCCCCTCTTTTTATACTTCTTTCTTGAAAATTGAGGAGGTCGTCATCTAGGGTACAAAAATACTAATCTTTCGTAACAATGGAATATTTTAATACAGAGTGTTCAAAATACTTCCTTAATTTCAATATCTCTGATATTTATTTTCTCAATTGCCTTAAATGGAAGACCCTGTATTTTGTTACAATCGTCAATATAGTGTGAAATTCTCTCTATTTTGAACCCAACATGATATATTTTATTCCACTAAATGTAGAGAAATTAAGCTTTTAATAAAAATCACGAGAAATGTACACTACTGTAACTCCCTACTTTTATAAGTTAACAAAATTCGTATTCTATACCTTTTACATTTTCATGAAAGTGCATTTCAGAAGTTGAGAAAATGTAATGGTTTACGTGAAAGCTTGATATTAGTAAAACAAATTACAATATTTAAAAGTTGAAAACACTGAAAGCAATTTAAAAGGAAGTTTCAAAGAAAATCTTCAAACTGCGTGCTAATGGAAATTTTCCCCAAGAATAGTGACTGGCGGGCCTTCTGGACAAAAAAATTAATAAAGAAGATTGGTACCATAATGGTGCAATGTCAAACCATCAGATCGATAACACCACGACCACGATAAGATGGACTATGGCAATGCTCAACACTAGAGTTGTAAAAGTCAAATTAGTTGACAAGGAAAAGACAGTGCAGGCGACAAGGGGATGTCCACAGGGAGGAGTTCTTTCTCCACTCCTGTGGTGCCTCACAGTTGATGAACTGCTGATCCAACTCAATAACAAAGGCTACTACACTCAAGGATACGCTGATGACATTGTCATACTGATTCAAGGTAAATACCAAAAAATCGTAGACAATGTAATGAAATCAGTAGTGATGGGCTTTTTCGAATGAAAAATAACCGGTTTTCGTTCAAAGTATTCGAATGAAAAATAACCTCATCCTGATACGTTCTACGTGCCATATCTCAGCGACCTGCGAGTGATCGTAAATCTGTAAATAATACGTCATTCACAACTCATAAGCATAAGCAAGGCTGATTGTATTGAAAACACCATTTGGGCGTCTCGCTCTACAGTTTTCTCCCTTGCTTCCTTGCCAGCTGATGCTCGCGGTCGATCCGTCGTCATATGATATGAACATAAATCAATTTTTTGCCGCCTTTAACTCGACCGATCGATAAACATAAACGTTTTACCACTGTTTTTTATTGCGCTTAGCAAGCAGTCCCGCATATTTCTTTCTTTCTACACTTAATAAATACCTCTTAATTTCCAATACATAACACATAATGTACATATTATGTTTTGGTTATTTCATACAAATACAACAATATATTATTATTATTATATTATTATAAATCACCAGCAATCGAAAACAATAAAGGTGTATCCAGATATATTTCATTCATATCCACAATTACTTATTGTACAAACTCCTTAGAAATCAAATAACAATCATTTATACAATTATTATAATTAACGATTAACTGAGTTCCTCTGCTATCTGCAAGTTACGATGCCGATGCAGATGACGTTGAACCGCGTAACCGGCAAACCGGCGAAATCGAAACGAATCGAGAGCCAAAATGTATTCGAATGATTATTCAAATTATCATTCGGTTATTAATATCATTCGAATGCAAATAATTCGGTTATGAAAATTGTCTGGTTATGCCCATCACTAGAAATCAGCACTAAAGATAACCGAAGAGTGGTGTCTAGACAATAATCTTAGAATTAATCCTAGCAAAGCCACCCTCGTCGCTTTCACTCGTAGAAAGAACATCACAAACGGAATCAACATAAAACTGTTTGAGACAAATGTCAACTGGGAGAACGAGGTTAAGTACTTAGGCCTAACCATCGACTCCAAACTAACTTGAAACTCCCACTTAGACAAAACAATCACCAGGTGCATACATACATTAGTTATTGGGAAAAGAGCTATAGATAGTACGTGGGGGCTCAAACAGGAACTGACCCTCTGGCTGTACAAAACCATGGTCCGACCAATAATTTCATATGGAATAATCGTTGGTGGCCCAAAATAAAACAAGCAACTGCGATCCACAAAATCAGCAGAATATCTAGCTAATCGGTGCATCACTGGAGACTTTAAAGGCACCTCAGAACAAGCACTGAATGCTATCTTAAATCTGCCAACTCTGCACATATTCCTGGAAGGTGAAGCCAGAATGGCAGCCTACAGATTACAAAGTACTGGTCACTAAATGACCACAGCTAATAATCTAGGACATGGCAAGATCATGTCACACATCAACAACCCAATATTAGAAATGGGTTTTGATCTTATAATCAAAGCCTATGACTTTGAAAAGAACTTTACTGTACACACAAGTTGGAATCCGGACCAACTACCAATCCCAACAAAAAAGAACATCATTTTTTACACTGATGGATCTAAGTTTGAAGGGAGTACAGACTCCAGTGTGTACAGTACCAATCCTAGAACCAACGAAAAAGTCAGTCTAGGAAAGTTTTGTAACGTCTTTCAGGCTGAAGTACAACCTATTAACGTATGCGCAAACATCAGCATAGAAAAAAAGCTGCTCAATCGAAACATACACATTCTCTCAGACAGTCAGGCAGCACTGAAAGAGCTAAACGCTTTCAGTACTTGATCGAGACTGATCAAGGAATGCAAATCCAAACTTCAAACCTTGAGCCAGGGAAATACAGTAAAATTATGCTGGATTCCAGGTCACCAAGGTATTGAAGGAAACGAAAAGGCGGACAAGCTCGCAAAGAAGCAGCCCGTAATGCAATGACCGGTCCAGAATCTGGTCTAAGCATTCAGAAAAACCAAGCCGCTCAGCCATAAATTAATGGATCAATACCGCACACCAACTAAGGTGGAGAAACTACAATTAAGCAACACACTGCAAAAGATTGCTAAAAACTCCGAATTCACAAACCACCAAACCCTGTTGAGACTGAACAGAACTCGAATCAAGCAAGTAGTCAGTCTACTAACAGGCACTGGAGCATTCAGAGAATTTATGCACAGGATCAATGTCTATAGAGATGAACCTGTTTGCAGACTATGCCACGAGGATGATGAAAACAGCCTATCATATCCTCTTTGAATGCCCAGCATTAGGGATTAAAAGACACCAACTCGATTGGAGCCTTAACTCTATTGACAACAGCAAGCTAGTAGGGGACATTGAAAGTCTAGTAAAAGATACGGATGTCGGCCTGCTAACTTGAAAACTCCCGACAGTACAAAAAGTCCAAAGGGCTGACGTGCGCATGCCAGCAAAAGGCGGTCGTGGAACATAAATCTAATCTAATATAATCTACCATAATGGTTATTCAAAAATTTGAGAGAAGCATTTTTCAGATTGTTGTGTGAAAAAGCACGAGTTGATGGCAAAAAAGCCTTAAGGATAATGATATTCAGACATTATTTACTTTCTCATCGTCTGCTTCGGAGCCTACAGCCATTGAAAATACCAATATCTTTAAAAACAATTGTCCAAATTTAAAAATATCATTAACAGTGACAGAAAAGGTGAAGTACGTCCAAGAAACTGATTTTATCTACGTTTAGGTTTTAGAAATAGAGTATTGTGCACTTGAATGCAAAAATAGGTCTGAACATGGTATTAAGATGAAAAGCTGTCCTAGAAATTAAAAAAACGGGACTTGTGACCAGAGCTGTTAAGAATCATTTTAAAAAAGATTTATATCAAAGATCATAGATACTTTGTTACGGTATCAAATTGACCTTACGACACTCACGGATAGGCGAGTCTCAAGTACTAAACAACTCCGGGCAAAAGGGCAAACTCACCCCTAGAAATCGTTAAAACAGGCTAAAGGCCTCGGCTCGAATGCCCTCAGGGAGATGGGCGTGGTTCAAAACGGTACACCACAGAGCAAGCGTGTCGAGGTATATACAGGATATTGTTAAAGAAATGGCCGCCACCAGATTCAACTCAAGATACCCACGTTCGACCGCACTTGGAGGGCTAAACGGGGCGGGAAGTACTCAGATAACTATTTCGGAGGAATACTCAAATAACTATTTCGGGAAAATACTCAAACTATTTCTGGACGCCACAGCGCAGCGAGAAGCTCGACAAACCTACCTGCAGCGCGCGTCCACTACGTTCAGGCTTCACCTCACATGGATCGTAATATAGTAACTCAGTCACCCTGAAATCAAACATGCACAGAACACAGAGAGATAAAAATCATAAGTTAGTAAAGTCAATACAATTATTGGGCCATTTCACATGCCCAATCAGTAACGTACAAATCTCCGACTGAGTCGGTACATATAACAAACTGTAGTCTTTATTTGAAGGGTAGTAACTATTTTAAGGGTACGCCCAGCTGGGGAAGCGCTTTATCTAAGATTGCGGCGCATACTGAGGTACTCGAATCTAAATAAACAACAGCGTCTCACCGAGAAGCCGTGTGCGGTACTGTTTATTGATTGAAAGGTGTCTACGGCACTAGATCTTCGGTTGAATTGTAAAACAACAACGGCTGCTCGCCGATTCGCCGAGTACGGCACAGTGGTTTTAATTTGATTGTAACATAAACAAACTTGCTTACAGAGAAGCCGCCTATAGTACTAAGTCTGAATTCAAAAGGTAAGGCAAACAAGCTTGCTCACAAAGAAGCGGTCTGGCATCTAATTTATATGCAACATGAACGCACTCGCTTGCAGAGAAGTCATCATAGCACTATGTTTGAATTTAAAATATAAGGCAAACAAGTTCGCTCGCAAAGAAGTAGTATAGCACCTAATTTATATGCCACATCTACGACACTAGGTTTTACATAAATTTACCTGGTTAATTAGTTCGACCTGTTGGCTCTGGAAGGCGCTTGCATTAGGGTTAAACTGTCGCTACGCCCTTAATTGCGTGGCAGTTCGAGATGATTCAACGTCCTAAGAATTCCCTTGTGACGGACAGGGCGAAAGGAGCTGTCCCCTCGGCTATGACTCAGAATGACAACGTGGCCATTGGGTGGGTTGCTCAGATAAAGAATCCCGTCACCAAGACGGATATAAACACCTGCACACACACTCCTCGCCGGCCAGCGTCTCGCTGCTAACTGCCAAAAAACACACCGCCCCCGCATCCAATCGGGCGGGAGGTGGACAGACTGCACGTTATAACAACTTCGTGGCCTGGGATCGACTGCCTCGAGAAAACCGCGCGCAAAGACGCACCTGGGCTCTGCAGGCTTCGCATCGACCAATCGCAACGCAGAATACGTCAGAGACGCGGAAAGCGTGATCGTTCGAGCGAAGCAAGCAAAGGCCATCCTTCTCGCATCCACGGCTGAATTTTGAACTCGCTTGAAAATCAACGCTGCTATCAACGCCCAGACAGACAGCTGCATGAAACGGTATTCCTAGGGGTGCCCAAAAGGTGGCAAATTAGGAGCAATGATACCAAGGGTGTACAAAATTATTATGCGATGAGCTATGTCTAAAATGGACTTGAAATACAGCCAAGACTGCTCTGAAGGCCTAGGTAGTTAATTGAATTACTAAAAAACGAAACAAAATGGCCTGACAACTTTCCATTTGACAAATGATTTAAATCAAAGATCGTGTTTAGATTTAAATCATTTTAGGAAAGGTTAAATATTTTTAACCGATTTAATTCCTTTTTAAAGATTTAAATCTTCAAAGATTTAAATCATTTTAAAGATTTCATTCAAAAGGGTAGGTATTTAAATCAGCAATCAAACTTTTATTTATGTGTTCAGAAACATAAAAATATGACGTCAATAAATCTATGTTTTAAAAATCTTATAGTATGAAATAAACAAAAAAGCATTAAAACCCAAACAAGAAGTTAATTAAAATTTGTTCCGCCCACAACTAATTTTTAATAAAATCACGGTTGAAATAAAAAAATGGGAAATGGGTTTACACTATTTTTTTATTATTGAATTGAGTTTTCCTTAAAAGTATTATTAGTCTAGCTAAAAAATCTATATAACATTTTAGCTAGGGTTTTCTTTGTTTGTCCATTTCAGACTGATTACTCTTCATGTTGCAGATATCAATAACAACAGTTGCCATAATAAAGTAGGTATGTATGTGTATGAATGTATGATGTATGAGTATAAGTGTTGTATGGTGTATGGTGTATGTAGCCAAGTTTATGGCGAATACTGTTGCTGAATAGTGTATTGTATAAATATATGTATAAAGAACAAAAATACGCTTTTAAATAATTTTATTGAAAATACAAAACAAATCATATATAACTAATAACATAATAACTAAAGAACTCATCAAATAACAAAAGAAATTTTTTAGGTACTTTATGAAAATTTAAACACATTTTAAATATTATTTGATTTTAACGAAACAAGATTATATTTTATAAACATTTTCTTTAAAATAGCATATTTGTTTAATATGCCTAAGTCATTGGATGGGTCCTGCAGATACTGAAGAAATTGTAATTCAAATTCCTGATAAACTGACGGTAGTTCATTTACAGTAGACATTTCTGACATAGTGCTTAATGCAAAAAAATCTTCAACTTCAACTTCAAGGAATAGACAGGCTGGTATTTAAATCATTTTAGAAAGATTTACGTCGTTTTAAAAAAGATTTAAATATTTTGAGAGATTTAAATCATTTTGAAAAGATTTAAATCTTAATTTTTAAGTAAAAATCAAAGATACTTCTCAAAAAGATTTAAATCAGAAATAAGAAATCATTTTCTGAAAAAGATTTAAAATCAAAGTATTTAACTCAAAAAAAGTATTTAAATAAAAAAAATGTAAATCTCATTGATTTGTGACTGCTCTGCTGGTGACTAAACAGGTTAATCGCGCGTATTAGAATAATATAAAAGGTCAGAATCTAAATGTAAGAGCATTTTGTATAAATAAAATGCATATTGTTGATGTAAAACATATTGCAACTTTTCATCAATTAGAAAAGTTATTATATCCACTGTTTTATTAGTTTTGTGATCCCTTGAAATTCCACAGATTTATTATTATTTATATGAACACTAACTGTAAATCAAATGTATAATTTCTCATTGATACATTGTTTATTTTACTATTTAGTCATATATTTGGTTATACTAAGCATTTATTTAATAAAACTATTAGTAATCCCCAACCCCGCCACTGGCTTTGACCCGCTACTGGAGTTGGCCATTTTATGTCATAAGTCATAAGTGACATTTCATATGATCAGACTGTTTATATAAAGTGCAAAAATTGATTTTGACAGAAAAAATGTATTGCCATGACAGTGGTCAAGAAATGACTACTTCCCAGCCGCTGTCATGGTAACCTATTTTTTGGCCGGGGTGGGTAGAAATGTAATTTTGCAATTTTTCGAAAAACTATATACTTTCTACAAAATAAATGTTCAACCGAAAATTGTAGATAATTGCATAAAATTGAATTGAATCGTTATTAAACAATTATAAAAAAGTGGACGTGACTACCTCCCTAGACTTTCCCATACTGGAAACTGTTCATATCGTCTTTATTCAACAGTCTTTACAACATATCAAAATTTCAACTCGATGACTCACGTCTTCACCGTGATAAGCGTTTACACTTTCACGTAAATTGCGGGTAAATATAAAAGAATGTGTAGTTCAAAACGTGACCACCGAGCTTCTGTAGATGGCGTCAAGTGGACAAGCCGCTACTGTGCTAGTTTATGTATTATTTTCCTCAAAACGGCTGTAGCACCGAGGTGAAATTTTCTAAGTACCTGGAAATTATATTTTCTAGGGCATACAAAATCGATTTTTTATTTTCGCGGAAAAAGATTCTTTGACGCAAAAATATAACAACCGTTAGAATAAAAAAATTATTTTTCAAAAATAGAGGGGGAGGGGGCCGGTGCGCTTACATATATCCACGAGTGTAATATTTTTTCATATGCTCCATTATTCACTGAGCAATTCAGTGAAAACCCCAACTACCTATCTTGTTTTGTTTATTAATTAAAGGGGTTTAAATTTTCAAACTTCAAAGCTTCGTAGAGGGCGCCACAGATAATTCATGAGATTCTTTAAAAAAACAGATCGATAGCCCTTTTTGGGGTCTACCAGTGTATGAAGTTTAAACAAATTCCTGTGGGCAGTTTTTGAGAAATGATTTTTAGAAAATTTCCAAAATTTTGAAAATTTGTAATTTAAGCCCCTTAATACTTTTCAAAACACTTTTTATATCACCTCATGTTAGCCTTCATATACTATTCAGAAAAAAAAATCAATTGAATCGATTCATCGTTTTTGAGTAATAGGGCGTTAAACTCAAAATTTTCAAAAAATCATAGCGCCCTTCATTTTAAACCTAGCGAGTTCGGCAAAAAACTAACAGATTTGTCTTATGACCCTCTATAAAATTTTCAAAATTTTAATCACGAAAACAGTGATGCCAAAAAAACATGCGTAACTTCCGCTTCCGGTTTCGGATTTTTTGAAAAGCTTATTTTGTCGATGAATTTTCGATACACCCCGGCATTCCAAAGCGCATCAAAATCGAAGCAATACTTTCGGCTATAGGAGCGTCACCCACCCACACACCCACACACAGACAGACATTTTTTAAAAACCACTTTTTTGGGTTCCTAGAGGCCCAAAACGGATATTTCTGTGAAAATCTCGATTTCCAAAATTTTCATGATTCCAAGACTTCCCTATACCTATGGGTATGGGAAAGTAAAAATTCCCGCAAAAATTTAAAA
>CALNHX010008192.1:0-63766 GCA_940337035.1 Agriotes lineatus
GCAAATATTAAATGAAAAGATGATCTAAAGGCTTGATCACCACTTAAGGGTGTAAGAAAGAAATAAATGCAAATGGTTAATAATGCTCAAGGCTGTACTTCTTCTTCTTCTTGTTATTATTATTTGAGATTTACAGTGATGTGTTTTATTAGAAAATTAATGATTGTTCCTGAAAAGTAGAATACAAGCCATTTTTCACTAATTGGTTCTTTCAGTGGTCGCTGTTCGCCTTCTGACCTGCTTTCTATCGCGATGTGTGCTAATCGGATATTATCTATTCTTTCTTCATGTGTCTACCAATATCTTCTTCGCTACTTTCTCAACTAACTATATCATCGACTTCGCACAATTGTCTTAATTTTTTAGTTTATCCCTGAGTTGCTTGCCTGCTATTGTTCTGAGAGTTTCTATTTATGTAGTTTTTATCTTTGGTATACTCATTAAGTCATTACAGGTCTTATATTGGTTTGGTATTTGCTAATATTGCTTTAGATGCGCATGTATTTATTATTTCAGATTACACTGATGCACGAGGAATTTCTATAAAATAAATAATGCTTTGCGAAAAACAAAACACTGTGATACAGGAATTGTCTAGCAGTGTAGTAAGGCTTCGCCAGTTAATTCCTAAGCAGGATGATGTGAGTTGTCCAGAAGCGCCACTGGTTCGAGACGGTCCAACGGCATAACCTATAATTTTAATGTCTTTGTAGTGATGCCATTTTACTTAAGTTACTATTTGTTATAATGCTAATAACTGTTGCTTTTATTCTAAGTTTTATTTTAATTTTTATTCGCTGTGAATGTAAAATTGTTTATATATTGCCCTGAAATATGCAATTATAATTATAATTTAAAAATTAATTATTAGATTTGCTACTAACAGATATCCCTTACTTTCTTTGAAATTTATTTTTGATACCTGCCTTAAGCATAAACGATTTACTAATGGGCACACACAGCGAAGTTATCATAAGCAAAGTAACTTTAATGAGACTTATATTTTATACGTGAGCAACTCATGGTTCAAAAGAAAAAATTGCACATAACATCAATTTAATTTCGTGAGTTCTGGGAAGCTTATTATTTAGATTAAATGAGAGTCGAAAGCGAGAAAGCTTTGTTTGAATTTATGACCTTTTTACTTCTTGCCAGTTTGTAATCTTATTTGTAGAGCTCAACAATTACAATGAAATATTTTCCGAACTAAAATGAGTACATAACACATGACAAATACGCTAACCTTTTTTACTTTGCGCCACTGGTGATAACCCGCTGCAAACTGGAACAGCAGGTATATGCTGCTGCAAAACGTCCGCCGTTGAAAACCTCGTCTCGGATCAACTCCTTGTAAAATAATGTGTAAGTTACTTCAAATCAGACCACACCAGGCGTCAAACTTGTATATTAAACAATACAATCAACAATGGTTTATTCTCACGTAAGTGATAAAACGACAAAACAAAATACTAGATAACGCCTTAAACAAAGCAACTTAACCTAACATTTCAACCGACCTTGGACAGAGATTTGGATAAAATTAGAGAGAAGTCCCGGAGTTTTCGGAGCGGGTTCTATTTATACCCTCGTACAAACAATTTATTCTAAAGTCATGTATTGGTCCAATTTGACGTAAGTATTTTAACAATTGTTCACCAATACGTAACTTCTTTATAGCAAAAAAAATCGTAAATTAGAAAAGATGCATTAATTAATTACATAAAATTCTGAATTATAATTGTAAAACTAAATTTACTATCGTTTTCAGTACATTTCGATCTACAAAGGCATCAAGTTTTACAACATTCTGTAACCGTCCCGTGCCGAAGCATTTTTAACACGGATAAAGCTGTACCCCATCATTAAACTCATAGGTACTTCCAGGAAAGCTTTCCTACACCTTTGCTGCACTTGGGTAAACGTAATATTCAAAGAGCAATTTTTTTCACCAAGATCTGGGCCACCATCGTATGTTCTACAACATCCTGCATTCTTGGCTGGATATCACAGGGCTCAACCACTCTGCCAGCGCAACCAGGTCTTAAAGATATGCATGCACACCTCCTTCCAACGTGTTTCTGGTTGCAGCTTTCGTGGGCACCTTCAAATAACATTTCCACTGCCCGATCCGTCCTGTCGCAGCTCCTGGTTCTCGGTATGTGAACTAGAAGCTCTCATAGGTGCCATACTTAATTGTTTGTTTGTAGTCACCTAATTGAGAACATAACGCATGCTTCTTCGCTATCGGCTTCGATTTCCACAGTTGTGGCCCAAAATCTTGAGTTGTCGACGATCGGATTTCAGCGGAGCTCGTATTAGCCTTGTTTTCAGCCCCCACGTGCAGTGATCTGAACCGGTTTTATGCAATTGTTCACTTGTAATTGTACCGTACGTTACGTTTTTCATAAAACACGAACGGAGTGGTAGACCATTTCTCACAAAACTTTGTCTAAATATGTCTCTAGAACTAACATAAGTGGCCCTATTCTTCTTTCTGGCTCTTTTTGTGATAAAATTGGAATTTCAATGATATTATGGCTTGGTATTGCCAAAAGTAACCTCAAATTCTTCCGGCAGCCATGAAAATGCCTCCGAAACGTAATTGAATGTTATGTGGAATACCATTTGTATGTATTTAGCCTAAATTATTAGATTAAATGCCCATTAAGAATAAGAATCTCCTAAAACCTCATCCTACTTTTACTACTTGCTTTTAAACTTATGCCCTAAATTTTACAATATACAATAATTCGATAAATCCTGCGGCAAGGAAATATGTTTGTGTTGTGGAAATCCTTCACAAAATGAACTTTGTTTAGTTACTTAATTGTCTTTAATTGCATAAATGTTCAACGTACCAGCGAATATCACAGCAGTATATACACAGTTCTATTAGCAAAATGGAATGCAAATAAACTGGTTAGGGAGTCGTATACAACTCGCATGTGAAATTTGTTTACTTTAGGAACCGACTTTAACGTATTCCTTTTGCCGCCAAATATCTATGCAGAACTTCAAATTGCATACTAGCTGTCTACAAACAAACTAACGCCCTCTAGAAGACGGGCGTTTATCGCGTAAGTATAAGGCCAAGATTGCCGTGGCAGGAGATTTTGTCATTAATTGCTTTATGGTAGTATGATCAAATATCAATAACAAAAATAACAAGAAATTTACATTGTTGAATATGTCATGTTAAAGTTGAAATTTGTTCCAACCAAAAACGACTTTTACGACATGAATGCTGATCTGTCACACTGAGAATTAAACTTTGATGCACGAACACAGTTTGTACCAGTCGAGATAATCGTCACTTAATCGGGAATGGACTAAATTGATAGTTACGTTTCTCAATAAAACTCGAAAAAGCAAAGCTCACTTTAATTACTTCTCAACTGTCCTGCAACAGAAAGTTGGCCGACTAAAGCTCATGGAAAAGACGTGGTTCGAACCAACACGACGTAATTTAGAACGAGATGCTGTCACAATAGGGGTTGGTTATAATCAAGGTTAAAAGGGGTAACCGCTACGAGTTTTATTGATAGGGTAGAAAAGCTACTGAACAGCTTCCGTAGAAATTCGAAATCCAAAGGCCGTTGCTACGCTCCTGTAAGGCGTCTCAGTTCGGTTGAACCTACCTTTCGTTAGTTGTTTCTGTCTTCGCCAAGAAACCTCACACATAAGTCACACCGAAATAACAGCTAACACAAATAAATAAATAAACACACGCAAACAGTATAAATGAAAAGACACTGACATTAAAATGGAATGTACATCTATTAAATATTTAAGTGTGCATAAATAAGTTTGACACAAATAATTGGAACTAGGTCGATATGCCTAACGCAAATAATGTTAAAGGGGGTTAGTATTTGTAACTTAATTAACGACAGAACAAAGGGATATAATACAAGGCTCCCCCGTTATAGAGGGCCGATAGTGAAGCTTAAATAATTTGAGTTCAAAGCTGGCCGACGTAACTTAGCACTATTTTTAGCATCAAATACTCGTACACATGTTTTTGACTGAGCTTATTCAAGCAAGCTTTACGTCGCACTGACTCAAAGTGGGGTAACACAAGTGGTTCAATATTCACTTCAAAAACTACTTTACAGTAACTTTCTTTGATCTCCTAGCGAGGCGATTTTCTTAATACGACGAAGACGCCTCCAGATGCACGTTCGAGGCCTGCAAAGGGCAACGAATGGCGGATGTGGTTTACGCCACGATACACCAGTGGGCGACGGGAACGAAAGAGCAGCTGGGGGTTGCCTCCACGATATAGCATCGGATACAGCGTGGAATAATCCTCGTAGAAACGAGACCTAGGGACGAGCAGTAGGACAGATTAATACCTCGGTTTCCACCAATGGCCAATTTGAAGATCTCCTACAACAGGGTCAGCTCAATGCGAGAAATGAATAACTTGCACCGGCAATAGAAGATCTTTGGGACTGTTGCACACTGAATCTTAGCTCGGAAACCACCCCGGCTAATGGGAGTGGCCCTACTAACTTACTTGCTGTTACTTCACAGCCTTCATAGACGAACGTTCGAATCAGAATGTGTAATGGCGGGCACAAAAAGCAACGGGTTCACAGCACAAAGTTAAACTACTTCAATTAGCACACAATCAGTTTTAACCTCAGAGGACCTAAGACTTCAACCTAGTGCGTTAATGCCTCTTTCTCAGGAAACTCGGCCAGAATTGCGCTCGAAAAAGACACGGCTTCACCCAGGCCAAACCGTTATGGTAACTTGCTTTAAAGGCTTTTCGAAGCAAACTACAAGCTGAGCGCTTCTGTCGCCAACTCATATAATGACTGTAAGAGATCGGCAGAAAGCGGAATAATATAAGATAGAAATCTGTACAAGGCAGAGGGACACCACTTAATCTGAATGAGAACTGTAGTCCGTGAACTGAACTCAATAGGTGTCGCTAACATTTCTAATCATGCGCCTGATTTTGGTCGCTCAAGTGGCACACATTTAGTTTTATAGCGCTAGAACGAATCGATTGCTGTGAGTACAAGCGAGACAGACGAACGCGTGTTTTAGTCGCTGTTTCGAAGCCACATAACTTTGTTGCATCGCTCGATTTAAGTTAAGAATGATTTCTCTATAGGAAGAGTGTAACGTTTCGCCCAGTGGGAACGCGTTTTTTCTGAATTAAAATTAATTCGCGCGTTCTCCCCTAGCGATTTCTACGTTACGTTACGAGTTTGAATTTTTGGCCTGCGCGGCCAAGTACGTCATCGAGAGGTCCCCGCTCCACGTATGCGCTGCTCCCCCACTTAGAATGTCCGAAGTGGTTGCAAGATGCACGAAGCACGAAGAGGGGCCCATAAAAGCTGCTTCGCGACCGATTCTCGAGGCATTCATTTCCGAGATCCCCTCCGGCATTCATTCCAGTATCCACCCAGTCCCAGATCATCCCCGAGAGTTCCCCGTTCCCGTTCCCTGAACCCTGATCCTGTCCAGACCGATTGGAAGAATTTTTCCTTTACACTTGGGAATCCTGCGTCCTGAGATTTCCTGTAGTTGAACCGACAACTCCAATATAGGAGGCCGTGTTTCTTGCTAAACCCGAACAATTCCTGCGCCTGAAAAAAACCAGCTCCTGGAGGCGACGATCTCTATTGAGAACCGCTTCGCTGGTTTACCCGGTCCATATTATAACCTGGATTCAACCTAAATTTGTAGCCCAACAATTCCTGGAAGACGTGTTATAAACGACGACTTGTTCGCAAGGCCGTTTCATACGTCTATTTTGAAATAATTAAATCAGCCAAATAGCGTAAATATATCCGACCTGGTCGTATCAGATTACATATTACTGTGGCCCGGCACGTCGATAATTTTAGATGCCGATTAAATTCGCTTTTAATCTTTGTTGACTACAGAGATCTACTCACCGTTCAACCGAGTTCTTACAGCATCCCCGGAGGGCAAGCACCGAGGCGACGTTTCTCAACGTCCGCTGTCAACTCGAAACTAAGCCCTAAGTGGAATTCACCGTCGACTTCTTGTTCTATAACATCTCGCACGAACACAACGCCAACTACACCGGGGAAACCTCCAGCACGACCCGGTGTTGTAAGTCATAAATCTTGACATAACCGAATTAACCTATATTTGCAGTTACACGTGCCTTTGACATTGTGACCGAGATTCAGGCTTAAAAGTTGGCACCGCCGAGATCAAATTCGACGGCTCGATTTCCTTACCAGTGGCGTCCCGTCGATTTTCCCAGGCTCAAACTGTAGGGCCACAAAAGCATGGACGTATGACGGGTTGCAGTGACGCTAGGTTTTCGCAACAGAACGTCCCGTATAACTACCAATTTGATTGTAAAATACATTTAACCATATTTGTAAATACATTACAATATAATTAAACTGTCTAAAATTATCCTGGTGTTAGTTTGCTGGTCTCATAGTGTATATCTGTCTAAACCAAATTAACTCCGACTGAGAGAGCTACCCGATGGTGATTAATTAATTCAACGCTCTTATTAGCAGAAGCGCGGAAGGTTACAAGAGCAGTTGTGTGTAAGAATAAGAGAAAGCGAACGTTTTCACCCCACCTTCTGTGGAACAGACGAAACGTTATGAACATGTGCGAAAGTTTTGGGTTTCTTGTGGGGATTCTTACGCCAGCTGCTCAATAAGCAACAGTTGGTTTTGGAGCTGTCCGTTCACCGCATTGTTTAAATGTTCCGGCGGTTAGAGATCGCATTCATTGGTGCTTTAAGGTAAAAGTGGCTATTTCCCGTATTCATGGTAAAAGTGCACGTATATTGTTGACGGGCGGTATTGGGGTTTCTGTTAAGTGACGTCGATGTCGTAAGCCAAGAGGTCCTGGTTATCGCGAAATGGGTAACTTCGATTTACGCCGTTTGGGGGATTATTTCTGTGGGATCCTCAGTGTCGGCTTATTTTGCATCACGAAGTTCTGTTTACCGTTTAGAACCCTTGCCCTATCGTCACGGACTTCATATTTACCTTCGTTGGGGGGATGTTAGTGTTGTCCAGATCCTCTCCGTCGGCCTCATCTCTGAGCCATTTCTGCGAGCGTCTTCGGGCAGTTACAGGAAGTGACCACCTGCAGCTTCGTTGCACGTAAAATGCAGCTACAGGAGCTTTTTAAGGTACCGCTTTTATGTACTAGTCTTATAGTGCCTAGATTAGAGTGCACGTAGTGTGTTGCTGAAGTGTTGGACTCTGTGCGTAACGTTGCGGTTAATGTAGCATTTACTGTTTGAACCATTGTAGTTGCAAATACTTCGAAACAATCAATTACTGTCAGATTTTGTGTTTTTGCTTAACCTAACGTTGTGGCGAGTAAAATGTGTACCGCATTTGAGCCACGTTTATTTGTTTACCGTCAAGTATTATTATTTATGAGTCAGTTTTTTGTATATTTAATGTTGTTTCCGTTTGCGAGTCATTTCGTTTATTTATTGTCAAGTTTACAGCATTTAGCTAGTTTAAGACGTTACGCACGTTTCGTTACATTTATGTAGTAAACCATTGTCCATTTACATATTATTGTTAATACAGTTTATTTTCATTTAACTGTGGGTTTCTTGTTTGATGTTTACGATATTTGCATGCTATTTTGTATGTGTTTCCTTCTGTAAAAAGAGTCTAGAAAACTGCACAAGAGTTTTCCCGCAAGGTACGTTCAACGCTCTTGTTCGTGGTTCGTCGACGCACTGCCAAGGTTGAAGTTAGGTGTACCCATTGGCTTCCACTTATATCAGTGGGCTCACTTGCGTATTTATCCTATTAGGAAAGTGGTGGCGCTTTGGCATCTAACATCTGCTTTTCTTATAATAGGCCGTTGCCCTGTGTAGTCCCGTATCAGACTACCCCAGCTCCACTGAGAAACGCCGGCACCCTTTTGTTACAGGCTGGGGTAGCGGGCTTATGTACTTCTTTCCCGATATGAGTCATTTTATGCGCTAGTCATTTAGCTACTTAGTGTCATGTCGTAAAGTCCCGTTTATGTGGTAACAAACTGACGCCTTGTCGTAAAGTAGTGTTTTATGCTATAACAAACTATTACTAATTAGAGCCTTGTCGTTAGAGGCGATTTAACCTGCAACAGACTGATATTTAAAATGAGAGCGAGTTATCTGTCTTATTTTAACAGTTTAATAGTGGGAATTAAGAAATGCCGTCTACACAGTTGGTTTGCTATTTTTACTGTTTTGTACCACTTATCACATCTTATTCAATAACGAGTTCTTTTTTAATTCCAACGTATTCTCCTAGTCAAATTCTGTGTTCAACATAGTACAGATCTCTAATCCTCTTATTTCTTTACTTATATTATTAGTTGGTATGAATTCATTCACTAGCTTTTCCTAGTTTGCACTTTTCCCAAACTTTTCTTTGAACGCCAGACTGACCGTTTTCAATGTCAGTTTGCTGCGAACATGGCCAAAGGCATATGTGAAGTGAACTCCATGAAAACAACACAAGCAAAGGAAAAGCACATAGGATGGAAAAAGGAAAAACGCACAGGTAGGACAAGCAACAACACGGAAGAGTTTGCAAAATGTGTCCTCCTCCTTGAAAAACTATAACTTACACATGAAAAAATTACAACAGTGGACCAACGCCGTCATTCGCGTTTATACTGGTCCATTAAAGAAACCGTTGAAACTCCTAGAAACTGAACATGTTCTTCCTTAACCGAAAGACAATTAACGGGACAGTGCTTATGACGATAGCGTTGAAACGGATTGACAAGATTTCTGGAACTATTGAGCTCAAAGTTTATTGTTTTTATTTTAAAAGAAGAGGTGTACTGCAACGCACTATTTACATGATATTAGTGCTGCGATTAAACGAAAGGGTATCGAATAATGCAACACTTCAAGTCACCAACTATGTTGAGAAGAAATAAACTACAAATATATAAAATGTTAATATGAAGTAGCGAAACATAAACATTTATTCAAAATAATGAAAATATGTTATATGGATTCAAGAGGAATACAATAATAGCCATGTTTGGACGTATGCAAGAAAATGAAGAAGGGGCAAGAAGACATAGTAACGAACCTTATCAGTTCTATTAGAAACCGATGTCGTTGAAATAATTAAAATAGGGTTATGACATAGATAGGCCATACAAGATCCATATAGGGGGTTAAACAAATAAAACAGGCAACAAAACGAAAGGTAATGGGAAGAAAGATGGTTCGTCGGAGGAGAAAGATGAGAAAGAGACATATGGAATAGATGGAATAAGGCCTGTGCAAGCTGGATATTGAAAACCCTTAAAGAAGTTAAGCCCCACGAAGGGCCATTGAGGTACTGGTTTCAAAAATACGACAGTAAATAGCAAGTATAATGGGTGTTTTGAAAAACATAAGCATCTGTTTAAAGTCAGATTCGTCTCATGACGATGGGTGTTTACCCTATGTTTAAAAAATACTGTTTTTGGTAATTTTAGGGACAATATGTAACATTTTAGTTTAGAATTTGTAATTGTTACAGCCTACTTTCATAGTACGAAGCATTTCCTAATTAATACTTATAGGTCGTGCTGAAATTGTGTAGCTCTGTTTATAATTGTAAATGTAGATTAGTATGTACTCGGCTCTCGTAATAAAGCTAGACCAGTAGGTCACATTGAATTAACAAAAAAAGCAAAATCGCGCTTACCATTAGACGTTATGTAAGTACAGAATTTGTATGTTAATAATTTCAATACTGGCCTGTGTTCATTTCGTATGAGTTAACATAGGCTACACTTGTTTTAAAATTAAGGTTTGGCTTGGCCTTTCTGCTCACATAAATTACCTATTCCAAGCCTGACCACTTTAAATATCCCATGAACAAGTTTCAAACTCTTCAGTATCTACCAAACATATTACCGTGGTCCTCTCAGTCAACAAACTACATTCTGTGAATTTCTTCCTAACGTGCAATATTGGAAGATTCAGCCAACGGGACAAGAATTTTTGAGATACGGAGCGGTAAATGTTTTCGTTATTAAACAACTGTTTCGATTATGCATCGACATATAGAAATATCGAACGACACAACTTTGAGTAGATTTAAATAAAAATGTAATCATATACGCTGAGTCAGTCGATTACACAAGAGGTTGTGCTTAAGGCCAAATGTCTTTTAATAATAACGTAATAACAAGGTAGTATGCCAAAGTTACAGTCACATCGACAAGAAGGCACAAAGAATGGTACAATCCTGTAAACAGATTGAGAACATATGGGGTGGTTAGTAAAATAAAAAATAAGATAATATAACTTTGTAAATATGCTGCAACGATCTTTTTATGGATATGCAAGTGGCATTTCTTTACTTTACTGTTTTATATAATCAAAATTAGTGGCCATTTAAGCTTGCTTAAATCTTTACTCTTTTAAATGTCAGATAGACTTAACATTAAATACTCGTAGTAATGATTACGTACTATTACTACAAAAAAAAAACTAGGACACGTTCTAAATCTAGACGCTATGAATTTTTATTATTTTAGTAGTTGAAATGACTTTTTAACTGCCATGTGAATAATTCAAACCTGTCACATGTCATATGCAATTTTAATATGAAAAGCTACAATACATCAATTATAAAACTAGATAAATGTGCAATTTGCCGAATAGTTATACCGTTTTCTAAACAATCAATAATCCCAACTTTTGAAACTATAGGTACTCATTCCATGCGTTATTGAAAGTGACGTTTTGAAATAATTTCAAATTTATTCACATGCCAGTTAAAATGTCAGATTCACACAGCTAAAAACATTGTCCTAGTTTTTTTGTATCAATAGTACTTCTTCATTTTATTAAATTACCCGATACGCCAATTATGTTTTGTTAAGTACATTTTTATACTAGCTGAGTAAATAACGTTTAAAACATGAAACTCTCTACTCAGGTTGGGACATGTATTTCAATTCAAACTTAATATCGGTATTTTTTTAAATGTAAAGTGTACGTTGGCAGTTTACTCACCTTTTTTAATTCAAAAGCTCTTATAACTATCACTTTTCAGTTTACTTCACGTAACTATTAATTATGCATTACATGGTTTCATTTATTTATCATAAATATTGTATTTTAGAAGCATTTCAATCCAATATTCCATATACAATATTAATTCAACCTTTTTAGGTGGTTTGCTGGTATTTAGCAGTTCTACTCTATTAAGAAGTTCTCTGTTATAGCTAATTGATAAACCCATACAAGTTCACAGCAGCTGCTTTCATAATGGACACAACATTTTAGGATGCTGATAGTCCAATTAACAACCCATGATTTTTAAAATATCATTAATAGGAAATTTTTTACGATCTTTTGCGATTGAATAGTTTATTTTAACATTTCAGCTTTTTGCGTAAGTTCTCTTATGGAAAATTACACACTGTTTATTATTTTTAATTAAACCCCTCTCTGTACACCCAGCTTAGTTACTATAATATTGCTACGCTTTGTTGGCGCATCTATTATTTTTGATGTCTATAGCTTCGATTTTGTATTTTCGCGCGGCCCCACCTCCCGCGATTCTATCAGTTCAGACAGCGTGTTCGAATCGTAGCGTGGCTTGTCGGCGTCTGTTCTCCTTTCGAAGCAGAATGGTAATGTCGGTCTAGCGTTGTAAAACTTGCCTAATAGTTTTTGCGGGTATGCAAGTATTGGAATTGGTTTCCGGTTCTCGCCTGTTGTTTCGGATCAGTAGCACTTGCAGTTTTTAGTGAGATATTGATTCTCTCACCGTTTTAGGCGGTTTAAAAGCGCTTTACCGAGGTTATGTTTCGTGTATCTGGGTCCCCCCTCATATACATAACGTGCAGAAGGAGATCAACTAGAGGACCATAATTAGGTTTTGTGCACATTTTATCTAAATAAAGCTACAAAGCGTTGCAACGCGTGTTTCGGTGCGAAAGGTTTCGCCCGTTTTGCTATCGAATTCGGACACCGGCTGCAATATACAGCTGGCGTCACTAGTTGCGTATCTACCTGATGATTTTTCCCAACCACGGAGCGGAGGTGAATCGCCACCGCTATTGGTTATAATTTGTTATAAATGATATTTGTACCGTTGGTTGAACTTTTATGTAATTTAATGTTCCCGCGAACCTTAAATCTGTACTGTTATTTACCTGAAATTTGTGATGAATGTTTAATGAATTAATGACAATTGTACTGTGATACTAGCCTTGTGGTTTTGAATTTGTTACTGCTACCTGTACTGGAGTTGAGCTTCTCTTTCAGAATATTTTGTGCTACTTGAGTTTACGAATTCTCTTTGAATGCCTGGATACACTTGTCGTTACTTGATAAAGATTCGTTGGCGCCCTTTTGGCTCTTAATTAATTCGCGTACTTAAAGAATTGCATGCCGTCTCCATTTGAGCTAGTTCCGAGTAGTCATAAAGTTTTTTTTTGAGAGATTAACCGACTAATTGGTTAGTTATAATAACAATATCTTTAGTTACTGTTAACAGTTTGACCTTCTTAAATTAAATTGGCATTTATTATAAATATTAAATTAAATACCTTTACAACTTTCAGTCTGTGTTTACAAGTCCAGCTTATTTTAACAACGTTCACAATTCCACACATTCCCTCTCACCTGTGGACATCAAAAATCTATATGTGAAAGATGTACACCTTCTCATTTCAGTTATTAGTAGCTTCAGCGTACTTATGCGAACGTTTTGTCCGTCCGTCCGTCTGTCTGTCTGTCTGTCTGGATCGCCTGTAACTTTCGAACGGCTACAGATATCGAAATTTTGAAAGGGGGCAAAGTTGTTGCTAAGGTCCCGAGCACCTTCATGCGCTATTTGGTTTTGGCGAAAGGTCAACCTGTTTTCGTAGTGCTGAAGCTACTCTTTAGACCTGTACTTGAGCAGTTTATTGCTTTGTTTAACTAAATTTCACCTTAACATTTTCCCTCATTACTTTTCTTATACTTTATTCATGTTCTTTAATTGCAGGCCATCTAGCTGTTTGTATATGCCTTTGGTGCGTTATTGAACTACCTGGCGTTATGAAAATAAATAGAAAGTAAAGTGGCTCATCATAACTTTCCAATGAAAAGAAACTATGGCAATGAAATTGTATTACTATTGAGCTAGCAAATCAGAGTGATCTTTTAATGTAATTATCAATTTAATATTAGTTTCCAAAACACAGAGCTATCGCAAAATAGATTGATAGAGATATTTAGAAACAAGAAGACCACTCAGTGCATCTTTGTAAAGAGTAAAGGTGAATATGCACTTCAAATGAACATAGTTTTTTAGAAATGAATATATTAAGCTTTGATTTGAGAAATAATATAGTTTGGTGATTTCATTATACTCCAAATTTGAACAATATTTCGACAATTTTATTTTCATTGTAGATGTTCCATATAAAATATGTTATTATTTATGTCAAATTATTGACTTTGAAGAGAATTGCCTGCATAGCTGCTTATATATTCTAATATCGGCTTCAGATAAAATTACGACACAAAATTTCGACGGCTTATTGTGGAAAATCTAGAGTGCTTTGCAGTTCTGTTTAAAATCTGTAGTTCTTCATTCTGAAGCATCAAATTGTTTTAGAGGAATACAATTTCAATTATTAATTAGGTACCAATTTTGTTGAAAGTACCTTCCAAAACCACTGTAATCAAGGAATAGAAACATTTAATGCTTTTGAGTATGCAACCTGAGCTACAAAGGTGGTTGATGCGTTGAAAGTAAATATTAATCATTCTAGCATGTTGGAGAATAATAAATTGTGACTATTCTTAAATGATGGTAGAACCCGGGTTGAGTGAAAGCGTAATTATAATGCGAGATTTGAAGCTAAAAATAGCTAAAAATTATTTTGGTCAAAGGTTGTGGCAATGAATGTTTTTTAATTTTATACCATTCATTATCAAGAAATTGATAATTAAGTTGTTGAGGATTTAGTTTGAAAAAGTGGAAGAGTTGAATTGATTTTAGCTAGATGTTGTTTGAATAATTTCTGTTTTACTTCTATCCTTGATTTTATAGCTACTCGAAGAGTGGAACTGTTTTACTTTATATATTTTTTACCCGCAATTATTAGTATACTTGTTTTTGATGTATTTATAGTTGTCCATAACACCTTGTAATCACATTTATTTCGTTCAACTACTAATCGACCCTTCTATATCTGGTTTGAGATATCTCGTCAAGATGTTTTATTCTCTATGTACTTTTCTTTCCTTTTTAATATATAAAGATTGAATAAAAACTACGATAACACAGTCTCAGTAAACATTTTGTATAAATGGTTCTACTGCTCTTATTTGAATTAATATTGAAGAAACAATATTAGAAACGAACCAGTAGCTGTATAGATAATTAGATTAATATTTTAATGTTTTCTAAATGTCCAACTTTAGCCACATTGGGTAAATGGCAATACACATCCCTTAAATTACCTGCAGAGCATGAGTAGTTCTCTTTACTAAGACGAGGTTCACATTTCTAAATTTAGGAGATTACTTCTTGAGTAGATAAATATACACTTATTTGAACAATATGATAATTTAGATTGGCCATTGCAGCCTCCATTGCTATAACTCGTCTTCTAATCCTGCAATTCTCAATTATGTATCGGTGTTGTTTCATCAAAGCAATTAAAGTTTGGCTCATGGCTAGGGCTTAAATTTTCTGAGTTATGAAAATCCGATGTAATTCCACAATAAAGTTAAACGTGTAAGTGCCGTTTTATTAGCACGTTTGCTGGGATTTCGCAAACTAAACCAAATCTGAGTCATTCCCTGCATTAGTATGCGTGCATTCGCATGCATTCCGCTCGAGGAACTCATCACTTTCGTTTAACTCCGAGTAACGACAAAAACGTGCCGGAATGCTCATTATGCAACAGTTTTAGATAGGGTTTTTGCTTGAACTCACACATGTATGTGCTTGACGAGACATCAAAGGCGTCCAAAACCGCATTCTTCTGTCGTGTTGGCTCAACTAGGCCCACGTTTTTGTTTTTAGCATTTGATGCGTGCATAAAAGTTTTTACTTTGCGCCTGACAATGTTGATTCTAAGTCTGTCAATTAGAATCCACAACAGAAATAAAAGGCTGTGTTATAAGATTTATTTTATTAATAGTATGCAGTGTTTTCCAAGATTATAATATTTCTGATCGAGTAGTTGGGCCATTTGGACACCCATTATTTTGACAAAATTCAACGCCTTCAGCTAGGACCTCCAAGGCGTAATCTACAACTTCTGGTCTTGCGTTATACCCCATGATACCAATTCGTAGTGCTTTGTTCAGAGATGGTCCAATTCCAAAACCAATTATTACTTGATATCTGGAAAAATGGCACGTTAGTATTAAGACAGTTATGCGGTTCACCTAAAGAGCGAAATTAAATGTTAACAAATCTTTTAATAGCAATTACATTTTGAGATTGATAATAATAATAATAAATGCCTTTATGTCTTCCAACTAAAATAAATTACATGCGTACAATTTACAGAAATAAATCCTGGTGTAGTAGTTGAAGAAAATACCAAGGCAAGATGCGCGAGTAAGACAGTCATAGATTGGGATTTTTTTACCATTATGGGATTATGTACAATAATTTCGTTAACATTAACTTAATCTTCAATTGAAACCACTTAAGAAACATCGACAATGTAGCCTTCTGTAAAAATGCGGCAAACATCCTGGAATGCCTTTTATTGTAAAAATGTAATTAATATGACATCTTTTCTCTATTATAACTGCAATAAATGAAATCTTTTATTAATGTGTGCTACATTAAAATTAATTTAAAAAAAAATAAAATCATGGTCTTTACAAAGTTAGAAAACTAATATTTTAACATTGGAAATTAAAAAGTTTCATTACTATATTTTTAATATATAAATATAATACGCTTGCTAAAAGTGTCGGCGTCGTTACCTGTGGGTGTAAGGTTTGACACATGAATAATACCACAATAATATATGACGTCATGACAAAATAGTTAATGCAATATCACTATCTACAAAGAATACTCGTCCAGCTTCTTTTAGCGCCAAGATTTGCTGTTTGGAAAAGCCTTACTTTTTCAATTTTGGCAAATTACGACGTCTGTCTGAAATAACCACTTTCATAGAACGCAGTTTATCAATGTAAAATTACGATTCCGTCTCGTTTGAGAGCCGTGAATTTGATATCGATTTCTGATCGGATATATTTAAAAGAACCCCGTATTATCTCGCTATCAACCTTTATCCAACACTGTACATCGACAATCGACGCTCTGTATATCAGCACTCTGTATCTCAACTCGGCCCTGGAGAAACCTCTTGTTATGAGCGTGTAGATCAACGCCAATTGCTCGTAGTCAATCTGTGAACTGCCGGTGTCGATTCCTTGTTCGACACACCAACGTAGCCCTAAAAGTTCCCCCATCATATCGCGTGCAGATTGGCGCAAATTCATGCCCGACCAAGGGTCTTCACTCAGTCCCGGTAGGTAGCCAACTGCCTTCATTCCCGCATCATTGTCGATTGAATTACTACACAAGTTGAACCTTTTATCGCCAATGTGTGTGTATTATAAGTAAGTTTGTAATTGTGAAATAAGTTTTGGGAAGTATTTTCGTCAAAAGTGCAGTAGTCTGCACCAGTTTATTAATATTGTTTTCCTCTATGGAATTGTATCACAGGCGAATATCAATTACGTAGAATTATTAGGGATTATTTTACTATTGTTTTTTTCGGCTATGGCCTTCCGCTGGTGCCCCTGTAGAAATGTAGTTCCATCAATGTTATTTTAATAGAATGTTAATAGCACCGAAAATATTTTTATAGTTTGAGAAGGAATGCAATGAGGTCGTTCTAAGGAGAAATGAAGCTAGAATGCTAATGCTGCTAAATAATACCCAGAAAATCCGCATTAGTTACCAAGACGTCAAAAAAGAAGTAACGCTATAAAGCGGCAGATTATAATTTTGTGAATAAGTGGCTACTAAGCTGCCACTAGAAACAAAAAGAATGAAAGCAAAGACAAAGACAAGCATATTTTTTAGAGATAAAGATGTACTACGAGGAACTGGAAATAAGCAAGTAACTAGAAGCTAGACGAGAAGGGCAAGGAGAGAATATGAAAAATACAATTAAGTGGTTAACGCATCCCCAAAATTTCAAAGGAAATAGCACTATCGTGGTAGGTAAAGTATGAAACAGTGAAAAAATTTCAAAGAGCTTGTCAACAGCTACGTTATGCCCTCTATTCGAGAAATGAGTCAAAGCACAGTGCAACAGTTAGAGAGGTATCGCGCTGTTTCATTTTGTATACAAAGTATTAGCAAACTATTCGAGAGCAACGCTCATCGCCGACGCAGCCCCTGGAGAAACCCTCTGTTACATTTCTTGTAGATCCACGCCGGTTGCTCGTAGCTCGTAGTTATACTGACTGGTTGTTCATTCTTCCCGACCAAGTCCTTGGAAAAAGCTTCTATTTCATCGCTTGTAGACTGCCGCCGACTGACCATAACCAATCTTAAAGCTACTCATTTTGATTCCATCGAAGCCTAGCCACCAAACACGGTCGCCCCATTATCGAGTAATCGCCCACTGCTAAGATTACGTTTAGTCCTGGTAATCGACTACTTGCATTCTCGCATCATTTAATTCCTTGCAGCCAGCTAACTTAAACTTCTTTTTAATGCATGTGTGATTTACAGTCAATGTGAAATATGTCGTCTGCACTACGTAAATTACCGCGCAAATTTTATGTTTTAATAATATGCATATTCTGAAATAATTTTTGAGTCCTACCCCCGTTAGAAGTCAGTAACGCCGTAAGCACTCTGCCCCAGTTTATTAATGTTTTTCCTCTGTGAAACACTATTACAGGTGAATATCTACTAGTGAAGAAGCAGGTAGAATTTTTCAGGAATTGTGCTACCATTCTTTTTGGCGGTTCTGCCTTCCCGTTGGTGCCCGCTTGATTGTATTTTGTGGCACCCATAAAATAACAAGAATTTATTTCCGTACCTTTTTAGGTACAATTATTTTGACTATTGCAAATGAGCCCCATGTTCTTTCAGCCTACAACCCGCTCCTATACCATTGAGCTACTGGAACCTTTATCAGGCTTGTTGTAGCTCATAATAGTATATTATGTTACAAGATCGGTAAGTGCCTTAGAACAGACCGCAAAAAGTGTTTAAACACGACGCCCGCGTCACAGTCTGTGCCCGCGTGGTCTAGTTATTCTATTTTTTTTGAGACCTGTTCCAATAAAGCACTTAATGATCGAGTGTCGTGTAACATTTTTTAAGACTATCAACTTATAAATATAAAAATACCGGTAAATACTACCAACAGTTTGTTTTTCTAAGCGCGTGATGGTTGTTTCGATAGACGCCATTTGTCGAGTAATTTTGTATAAAAAGTAAGTCGTTTCGGGATGTTCACCGATTACCTTGGCAACTCTACACTTTGCAATTCATATTTTCACTAGTACAAAAATGGACGCAAGATAGGGTTTTACACGGTAAATTTTAAATAAAAAAGAAACGCTTCGTCAATATTCGATTATCGCCGTCGTTGTTGTTTACTTACTTCGTACAGTGATTGTTTATTTACGTCAAGAATGTTCTACACTGTTGCATACAATGTTTGACTCTAAATAATAAGTCATATTACCGAATTTATGAGGAGTTGGGGAAAAAATAGTATGTTTTATTCGCACAAAAAATGCGTTTTCGGGACGGGTAAGACGTCGCGTCGTCCGGCGATCTGTCTTACTTGTCCCGGAATCATGTATTTTTGTACTAATGCAACAAATAACTATTTCAACAACCATAAAAAAGGCGACATTTATGCATCGCTATCGATACACGAAGTTTGCTTTTTTTAACCTGGTAATTTTAAGAACTTACTTTTCTCTAAGGTACTCGATTAAAACTGGCCATTTAACTTGAGGAGGCAGACAGACAAAGTTGACGGTCCACAACCGATTTTCTTTCTTTGGTACAAACTGTTTTAATCCCAACTGCTCCATGCCAACCCAGAACCTTTCGGCTGTGTTTCTGTGTCTTTCCCATACGTTTTCCAAGCCTTCCTCCACAATTTCCGCGAGGGCTTCTCTCGCTGCGCACAGCAAATTTGAGCAGTATGTGTAATAATACCTAAAAGCGAATTGCTCTAAAAGCTGTTTTACAGGAGAAAATTACCTTTACTTTCTAGGGTTTCCTAAGCAATTCCATGAGTCACACAAATTTAAAATATTGTAGTAGAACGGAGGAGGCGCTTTAAGTGAGTACATGCGTTTCCTGAAAGATAAAAGGCTTTAATTTTTTGTAGATTACTTAAACAATATACTTACACAGCTCTGGGACTAAATGTTAAGAATGCTAGTCCAGGGGGGGCGCCCATTGCTTTTTGGGTTGCGGAAACTGCAACATCGATGCCCCAGCGGTCGACAAAGAGTGGAACTCCTCCTAGAGACACCACTGCGTCCACTGCCAATAAGCAGTTGTGTCTGTAAAAATAACAAAATTAATTATTGATTTTCATAGGTACTTCTATATAATGTAGTAGATGGTAGAATATACAAGTGAATCGCCAGTACGAAGAAAGAAGTCACGAAATCTTTCTGGTAGAAGGAAAATAAGTTACTATCTACATCTTATTAAATTTTAACTATGTGCTTGAATAGTTAAAATAGTTGTCATATTTTCACAATACATATTTGTTGTAACCAGGTCAACACTACGAGAAATTATTAGAGAAACAGTGAAAGACCTCCGATACGATAGACCGATGTCCAAAAACGCATATCAGAAAATTACATTTAAGAAACTCAAGAAATCCTGGCATAGCAGCTGAAGATGAACTACTAATAATACTAATACTATTTTAATACGTGAGTATCAATGCTCATGATCAATGTTTGTCGCAAACACACTTTTTGTTGCTTTATGTTCTTAAAACGCCCGACCTAACCTACAAAAATCAACTGATATATCATTTGACACATGACACAAAACCAAGTTAGCTCGTACCAAATCGATAATCACGACTGTCAGTATGGTAGAAAGTCCTATTAACCAATGTCCTAAATTTAAGAGATGATGATTGGCGCAAAATTGAACGCATTATATTCTCAAATCTATATTATTATCACTATGCTACGGTTGAAAATGACAAATCGAAGAGAAACTAATGCAGAGAGGTATGTGACAAATCTCTGTTTTCTTTTTCACGATATTAAATATCCACTTTATAGTCTAAGAGCCAGCGACAAAAATAGTTACGTCATTTCATTAAGAAAATGTTTCATCTTATTATACTCTCTTAACGTCGCTGATAATTAATTCGGAAGTCTGCCTGGTTTTAGGTGGTGGAAAGAAGTAGAGATATATCTATTTCTTATGTACCTTCGGTAAAGTATGTTTAGTTATGTGAAACTGACCTAACAAAATGTCACGTATCCTTTTTAAATTAAGTTATAATTTTTGACCTTTGACAAACATTTTTAGCTATACGTATATTTGTGAAATGTCAAAAATTATAACCTAATTTTAAAAAGTATACCTGACATTTTGTCAGGTCAATTTTACATAACTAAACATGACCTAATGGAAATACTTTTCCTAAGCACCATAAGAAAATGAAATACCGAGAGAACGAATAAATTTGTAATAGGTGTCGCCTGTGATAAGTGTTAGATATTTGACAGTTCTAAAGTTTATGGTTGGTGGCATTGTCAGTCTACGTCAAATTCGAGGTTGTCAGGTTCAGTACTGCCAAATACGTTTATTTTATCTGTCATCTCTATCACTTTACGCCCATGCTACAGCTTTCTCCACCACCGGAAATCAGGCAGACTTCCAAATCAATTATCAGAGATGTTAAGAGAGCATAGTAACATGGGATAATTTCTTAGTAAAATGATTTTTGTCGCTGGCTCTCCGTCTATTAGCACATACTTAGTTGACAACATAACACCTCCTTATCACTTCAAAACAAAAAATGTAGTACCCACAGTCTGGCGTATTTAAAACATTGAGAAAAAAGTAGTTAGCAATATTCGTTACTCAGATGACATGGAAATCAGCAGGAATCATGAAAGATCTATAACTCTTCAAATGAGGGCTTGATCTTGTTCGCCTGAGTGAGCTGAGTACTGCAATACGCAACCGATGTGTACATTTAACTTATGTTATTTGTTGTTTGTGCGTAGATTTTAATGATTAAATGTAATAGAGTAAGTGAAAATTAAACGCGCGCCAATGTGTTTGTGGATTTTGCGTCAGCACTCGTTTGCGTAATTGCGTATGCCGCGCTGCACTGTCGGAAGCGTTTTAGCTTTTCTCTTACTTTTAGGTCAACCTTCTATATTTTACTTCAAAAATCATACGCTATAAAAGTGTATTTGGGGGCCGTCTCTAGCTCAGTGAAGACGGTGTGTATTCTTTAATGATGGAAAGTCCTAATTATCTGGGCGCCAACAAGTTTTATTACTCCCAAATCAACTTATATAGGTGAAAGAATTCTTATAAACTCCGTTATATATGTCGGCGCCGAAGATATTTGGACTAATGTCTCCGCCTATGAGTTATGTTTTGTAGTTATGTTATGGTTCGTTTGAACTGTTTTATTTAATGAGTTCATAGAAGGAACGCGATAGGTAATTCCTATTGAATGAAACGGCGCCTGCGAGACCCAAACAATATGGGAATGAGTAACGTTGCCGAGATCAGGGCATTCTTGTATAGAAAAGCAAAGGTGTTGGACGAAGGTGCGGGCGCCGGACCATTACCGTTCCAACCCTTATTATTAGTTATGTTCATTTCGCCATTGCGGGCTATTTATTGGTTATTTTAGTTTTCAACCAATAAACTGTGCTTATCGGACTTAATGTGTAAAATCGAAGTGATTACTCCCTGAACTACCCCTAAGCTCTGACATCAGAAGTGGGATATACCCTGTGTAAAATCGCGATGGTGTTGCGACCAAAATATGCCAAAGAAATGTGTACCATGCTGTAGGGGAGGTTGACCAAACGTTCAGCGCAATTTCCGTCTGGTCATCATACTAGATTGAAGCGTTGAACTTTGTCACCGTCTCCATGTACAGAAAGGAAAACATCCTTCCATGGAAAATGCCAGAAATGTGGACGTGTAGGGTAGTCGGAAAATGAAGGGTGGTGCTCCTGAGAGGCGAGTGTGAAACAGCATCGACAGCTCAACGTGAAAATTGGTGAGACCTTTCCTTTTGTTTAATTCAGGTTCAGATTGCTCCTTGATTAAAGAGACTGTAGCAAACCATTTATTATGGAAAACGTTTAAACAATGTGGCTTGTTTAAACTGCATTGGTTGCGGATCATTTGTGTACCAAGCAAATCTCGAGTGTCGTAGAAATGCAAGGAGTATTTATAGAGGTTTTATTTTGTATTGTGCCGGATAAGTTCATATCAGCAAAAATGGTAATTAAAAGAGTAAAACGGAAGTTGAATGCTTAGGCCACAGAATAATAATAACCAGAAGGATATCTCGTATTACCTGACCGCCGGCCCCGCATAGCCTTGAGACGTTTCTACCCCGAAATTCTACGCTGAAACGGCCAGTGTAGGTAGCGGCTTTGGGGAGAGCCCATGGAATACAAAGGTTCGAGGTCACCCGTTGTCGGCGTCGACATAAATGCGGTTTTGTAGAAGATATCCTTCTGGTAATTATTATTCTGTGCTTAGGCGATCTTGTTAAATACGTCCTAGAGCTCATAAAACAGTTGCTCGTGTAAATTCAAAGTCGGGGAGTATCAGATTTCACATTGCCGGCTCGGACTCTGCATATCAGTTATATTGAAACTTTAGCGGTTGTTAATGCTACAGGCATTTTTTTGGCAAATGCATTGTACGGCCTGCAGGCAAAGGCATGTTACAGTCTGCAAGCTTTTGAATTCGATATCGTTTATTGCAATGAAAAACACATAAAACTAGCTGATTTTTCTTGAAATGCATCATATGTTACGTGATATCCACTAATATTGGCTTTGGGAAACGTCATAAGTTCATAAGGTCGCTGTGTTTAATAACGTGATCTGGAAATAAACAAAGCATTTGCCGCGCTACGGTCAAATGAATTCGACCCTACTTCTCATACGAAAATTTATTGGTTTCCAACATGTCAAGACTGTTCATAAATTTGTGGACATTGTTTGATATGTAAGATGTTACGGGATTCAATAAGCAATTTGTGGGGACGTATATTTCGATTCGAATCTTGGTGCAGGATGCCTTGGAAATCTTAGACTGCATTTTGCAAACACATACAGACAATATGATCTCATACATAGAGTAATAAGGGTGGTTGGGCCGGCTGAGGGCTGGCCTTCCAAGAGGTATTTGGTAACAAAGACATCTAAAAAATAAATCGGGAAAAGCTCAAATTAAGATGCATTTCCTATCAAAAATTATTTCAGTCGTGGCACACTGTACATATTGATATTTCTGGAAAACTAAGCGATAAAAGGAATACGTTTTTGTTACAATTGACGCCGTTACCAAGTTCATTGTTCTGCAACGTAGGTATCTAAATTGTTTGAAAGAACACGCTTAACTTTTTTGAGCGCCTTGTAGAATTATTTGTGATCAAGGTGACTGCTTCACAAGTGCTGATTTTCGTTGCTTTTGTTCCAATTACAACATAGAAGTGCATTTTATTGCTCATGATAACAGCTAAAAAGATAGTTTAGGTGAGGTCCGGTTGACATTGAACAGTACAAAACACTCAGTTACAGGGTTTAGCCCCGCTAAATTGTTGTTGGATGTACTACGATCCTTAGAGTTACACAAAACTTGTTATTTAATTGACAATGAAGAGCCTACGGATTTGGCTGAAATTAGACACCTTGTTAGTGAAAATATTGAGCGTTTAGCACGAGATGCAGTTTGTAAGACTGCTGGAAAGGCACAAATAAAGTCATTTGTGATTAGTGATTGTGTATTCAGTAAAAATAACGAACGAATGCTATCAAGCTTGACCGCCGGTACTGAGGTCCCTTCAACATTTAAGTTTGCTTCCGATCGGTTAAGTAGTGTCCCCTAGGGGCAAGGCAAAATTTTAGTTGACTCGGAGGAAGATAGCTCCGTGTCGGCGGAGAAAAACGTATGATTAATTTGATCTTTGTTCAAGGTATAAAACTTGGTCAGATGAATTGTTTTGAGTCGATCCTGACTAGAGATGTAACTTGGTCAGATGTGTTATTATGAGTCGATCCCGATTCTGAGTGTATCGGAAGGTGTCGAGCCCGATTCAGAGTTTAATCGGAAGGTGTTGAGCCCGATTCTGGTGTAATCGGAAGACCGGTTTGGTGGTTGAGCCCGATTAGGAGGTAATCGGAAGACCTGTTTGGTAGTTTGTTGAGCCCGATTAAAAGTGTAATCGGAAGACCTGTTTGGTAGTTAGTCGAGCCTGATAAATAGTGTAATCGGAAGACCGGTAGTTGATCCCGATTAGTAGTTTAATCGGAAGACATGTGTGTAGTAGTTGATCCCGATTAGCAGTTTAATCGGAAGACCTATGTGTAGTAGTTGATCCCGATTAGTTGAATATCGGAAGTTGAGCTTGATAGTAGCAGTCGAATTGTGTACTTTATTTGAAAGAGGATTTAGGTATGCACTACCTAAAAGAGCTTGATTTGTTTTCTTCAAAATTGTGAAAGTCGATGATTGATTTGTTGTTTATTTGTTGATCAGGATGAACGAGCGGTTAAGTAACTGATTTATTTTCGTACAGTTGAAGGACTTTAGTGCCCGTGGACGTGCACGTGTCAGAATGGCCGTGTCGGCGCCGAAGATATTTGGACTAATGTCTCCGCCTATGAGTTATGTTTTGTAGTTATGTTATGGTTCGTTTAAACTGTTCTATTTAATGAGTTCATAGAAGGAACGCGATAGGTAATTCCTATTGAATGAAACGGCGCCTGCGAGACCCAAACAATATGGGAATGAGTAACGTTGCCGAGATCAGGGCATTCTTGTATAGAAAAGCAAAGGTGTTGGACGAAGGTGCGGGCGCCGGACCATTACCGTTCCAACCCTTATTATTAGTTATGTTCATTTCGCCATTGCGGGCTATTTATTGGTTACTTTAGTTTTCAACCAATAAACTGTGCTTATCGGACTTAATGTGTAAAATCGAAGTGATTACGCCCTGAACTACCCCTAAGCTCTGACATATATGTATAACACATTATAATCTTTGAAACTTTGACGATTAAGTGCAAGGAGCAATTCTTTATATAAATGTATTAATACTTCTTGTTTTGATTATCATGTTGCATAAAAGGGAACAATTGTCAGCTTCAATTTCCTATCTAATCATATTTCTAATTATCAAAAGGGGTACCCCACTTAATATTTCGTCAATTGATTTTTTCACTACTTTGTCTGACTCTAATACTAACACACAGTTATTCAATAGCTAGTGTAAAATTATGGTGTTATAAACTGTTCTCACTTTTTGAGAATATGCGAAGTATTACAATTTTAACTTTAATTCACTGATCTGTAATCGTTACGCTTTCCGAATTGAAGACTAGCTTCTCAGAAGCTTAACCAGCATACATCAGTGACCAAGAGGATGATCTGATCTCCTAAACGCTTACTCTGTAGACCGCTAAACGTCAGCTGTCAGTTGGCCGCAGTCAACGGCACAACTCTCTCTCTCTGTGGTGAAATCCTTGTAAGATATGTTCAAACTAATGCTTTTCCGTCGCCCCGAACTTGTTGCTATAATTTCCAATTACGAAAATAGAATCAGATAGTTCCAAAAACAACTGTACATACCCTGTACTAACAGGCAAAAAACTATGCAACGGTTTCCGTGGTTCCTTAATCAGTCAACATGACTTGGAGCTAAATCCGTTGGAAAATGATACCCGCTCGAAAATCCAACTCAAGCAATCTTCCTTAGTATCAACATACCATTAACGAGAAATCCCGGGTTCACCACATTTTTACCACGAAACCTTTAATGCACAGCTATATTTTTCTCATGTTACCGCTTCGATAACAAAAACCTGTTATTATTTTCTTACCCTCTTTTAAAAAAAACCCTTGCAACTCGGATATAAATTGTTATGCGCTTCGACTGCGTTTTCCCATTTGATCGTCTATTCATGACCATATATAACGTAAACTAATAATGCTAATACAATAGGCTTCTAACACGTAACAAGCGACCGGCGGACGAACAAACGCTGGCGGCTTCAGCTTCGAGATCTGCGAGGACGGAGCATGGGAGATGCGATGTTACACCGATGAAGCAAGGTTCGACGATGGTCGGAGGAAATCGACCTACGCGGTCTTCGGCCATGGACGAGAGCTAGGGACGAGAGCGCCAGGTGGCTAATAGACTGAAGCTACATCTTCCACTGCAAATTTACTGGCGCTGAAGATGGTAGGAAGGGAAAGCATTGATGGTCTCTGACAGTTCGGCAGAGGTGTGGCAGGTGGACATGGCACTTCAGAGACGCGTTTGATTCCATTAGGTGAAAGTGCACTCCGGAATCCAGGGAAACGAGCGGGCAACGAGGTGTGACACAGTTCCGGAGAGCATAGTAAAGCAAAGGATTCGCGACGCGACGGTGGAGCGACTGATCGAGAAATTCATCACGAATCTTGAGGCCAGGAGTAAATTTGCGTAGCCGGTGAACCAACACCCGGCTACAGAGGCTTCTGCTTCTACCTGCTGCGGATCGGCAAAGCCAATGATGATGCCTGCGACTGCGGCGGCGGTGCGGACACGACGCAAAACGTCTTCTTCGAGTACCCGCTGGAGACACAGCATAGAGATCTGGCCGATAGACGGCTGGTTCGGCGGGGCTGAGGTGGTCGACCCATCTCGAGGAAGTTGCTGCCCACTTAACGGAGGGCATTTTGTGAGTTCACAAGGAGGGTGACGCGATTGCGTATTAATCGAGAGCAGTTACGGGCAGCGTGAGTGTAGACACGAGTATCGACTAAATTAAAGACGATAGAGACGCGGCGATACTTTCAACGGGGTTAGTTTTAAGTTAATTATTGATTACTATTGTCGAGCTTGTTAATTGTAATGTTTTGTATTATATAATGGCCCCCTGTCGAGGGATGCTGTCGCTTACAGGACATTAAAAATTACGCCACAAGTCACGTTACAAATCAGTTCGCCAAGACGCGGGTAAGTTTAATATTGATTGTTGTTATGTAGTTTGGTTCCCTTTAACGAGCGAATTTTCGCATAAACGACTCATGTCGGATTCATAGGGAAGGGCCCAAGGAATTCTACGTTTTTCAAGTTTTCCTATCATGGCCAATCTGTATCGAGCAAATCTTTCAGTTTGGCCCAGGCGGATTTTAGCAACATTTCTGTCTTGACCCTCGAGCCCGACGCTTTCCTGTAATCGTTCCCGCTTCTGACTAATTTTGTGAGCAACGTCTCCAACATTTTCATTCCCATGACGCGTGTCGAGGCCACCTGATCATCACCTGCGACCAGCAAAAATGACGCCCTCTACCTATCCAGGTATTTCAGTCTTGTTGTTCATAAATACTTTACAGTTTATGGAAATGTGTTCTAAGTGTTAGGTCTTAAGGCATTTGTTGTTGCCGGTTATTTTCAGAATTGAACATCCTGACTAGTGTTGGGCACTGTAGAGTATTAGCTTGTAAAAATCATGAGCCATTAGTAGATTTCTTTTAAGATACTCTCTCGTTTGTGATTGTATGTAAAAAAATCTTGTTTAAAGGTAGTTGAATTGGCGCAACAATTAACAACAAAGGTAGGTCCGACGTAAGAGAAGCTGCCGACTCCCACACACTCCACCCGTTCCGAGAAGAATTAAAAAATTTCGTAACGTTTATTGCATCCCGCTTTTTTCCAGTTCTGACGTGGTTCATGCTTTCAAGACGAGAACTGGTGGCGCTCTTGGCATTCCAACCTATGAATTTAATTAGTCACTCACCTAGTGTACCGTGACCCCAACTCACCCTTATATCTGTTAGCGTAGTCGTGGTAGACCTGTTACATTGCATTGGGATCGTGTGACTTATCGAATTTGACCTGGCCTTTCAATCATAATTCACGATTTTGAGATAGAAAATTGATGACCACTTGTAGAGCTCGGTGTCATTTATATTTGTCGTAAATCTCGCTTTGTGATTGACAATTCCGAGAGAACTGTGCTGAAATATCAACTGTTTAACCGCACAGGGAGAGCCAGAATCCTGCATACGTTGCTGTTTGCCGATTTGAAGGTTCAATAAAACAACAAAAGAAGCAGCCGCGTCACCGAGTGACACAAAAGGAAGAGCATCACCCATGAGACCTGCGAGAGCCAAATCAAATGCTTTAATATCATGTAACAAGTAGAGTGAATCATTGCGCATCAACGCGCGTACGCGGACGCTTTATTGTGTTCAGTGGCAACTGCGCTTGACCATATGCGCAGTAGGCTGTCACTACAAAGGCGTCGTTAGAAACAGCTATCGGAGCAATTTAATATTATTGTTCGGTGCGCCAACACTGTGGCGTCAGCACAGTACAATAGTAGCATAAACGCGTCCTAGAAACAGCTGACGGCTGATACTCCGTTAATCATTGTCAATAGAAATTCGCAGTAGAAACAATTTTTTGCACGTAGATGGACATTATTGTTTGTAGAAATTTTCTTTCTGGTCTAATATCTAACGTTATCATCATTTATCGTTGTCTGTTATAGGAAATGCTTGTATTTAATTTTTGTGAAAACAAATCGGCTTTTTATTTGTGTAGATTGTTGGAGCTAGCATTTTCAGCTTAGCAGTCCAGGTCAACTTCTGACTTTCCCAAACCACAAATTGAAGTAAAAGATAATATATACCTCATTACTATTGAGTTAGCTGGCAATAATGGAGGGCAAAAGCGAGTTATAAAAGTATAGGGTTTTATTACGTTTTTAAAGAATGCCTTAGCAACGCTTGATTATTAACTACTCTCAAGAACACAAATTTTAGTAGCAGACAAAATAAATTAAAATTTGGCTCAGCTGAACATCACTGAAAAACAAATTGAGAAAATGAACTACTTTAAATGTTTGTGATGTCGAATAACTGATAAAGAGTTCGTGTAGCGATATCCAAGACAGTTTTCTTAAAAGTCAGATTCCAAACCGGTGCCAAACCTAATTTTTAAATTGAAAATTAAATCTCTCGAATGTTATCGATGTCCAGTTCTACTCTACAAATATAAGACATCGATATACTAACCAAGCTTAAACCACATTTTTTCCTCTTTATACCCTTTGCGAGTTGTACAATTAAACGAAATTTTCTATGACACTAATTTCTTTATTTAGTTCCGGAAAGCTCCATAACTAAAGTAAATTTGATTATGCTTTCATTATTGGAAAAATATGATACATCATTATCAACGAATGTATGACCTTGTAATTGGTATCTCTAAGACGAAAGCTTAGTTTAACCATAGTAGATATGTGTGTTTATCAATAGCAAATTAATTTCTGTATATCTCACCTGCGCAAATCATTAATTGCAAATCCTAAAAAATCGTCCATATCGACAGTAGGTAATACTTCTTTTGTATAACGCATCGGAAACACATTTACTTTAAGCAATGGTAAGATTAAATCTAGTTTGACATGAAGCAAATTACTCTGATTTTACATTAGAATTTCTAATAATTTCAAACGTTTTCTCGAGTCATACGAGATATCAATTTGAAAAGAATTGTCGGCAACCAAGGCCTAGTTGTTTGGTTTAGAAAAAAGGATGAAAACAAAGAAAGCAATGTGGACAAAACAGGTCAGAACTACATGTTGAACACATTATTCTCCATTTGAAGGAATATTTTGATGACATAGTTACAGTAGAAAAACACCGAGTTCACAGGTAGGTGAAGCTTAAAATAGATGCCTCAAGGCCGCAGCTTCTCCTTATCTATGATAAGGGACTGAAACAATTCTTCTCGGCGAGGTTAGTAACCTGTGAATGACAAATGTTGACTAATATTATTTACAGATATAATACACAGGATCAGGACTTATTGTTCAATGCCAAACGCAGCGAGGAAACGGAAACTTAGCAGAATAAATGAAAGATCGATTTGATCAGAAATGGAATTTGGGAACACTAAAAATAGAATTAGATAGACGTATGTCAATGCTCTAAAACAGAAGAAAAAGAAAGATATGCTCTGGTGTAACAGTTGCACTTGTCAAAAATTAAGTATCACTTTCGTATACGGGGGAGGTTCGAAAATATTAAAACAGTTCAAGAATACCCTTATTTTTCAAAATACACAAAAATGTTATTTAAAAAAAGTTGTTTCGAATTGAAAGGGGATGTCAAATACGGCAACTTACTCCGAAGACATTACTGACCTTTCCTATTTTTTTTATCACCCTGTGTATTATAGAAATGAAAGTTAATTTATTATCGGATAAGATAAGAATGCACTAGCAATCTTGAATTTCGCGCACTTAGCTACCAGAAAATACATTAATCGAAATTAATGCTAAAAATCTCTTTTTTTGTGTCCAACGTAAAAACCACAGGTATCTTTAAAAATGTAATAAAAAGCAATCTAAATATAAAATTTGAAATTGAAATGTTTGAAATGTTATAACAAATATTTAGAAGAGTACATAGAATGAAATTGTTGGAATTTCCTTCGTCATTATTATTTTGCATGTTTTTGATTTAGCTTACATATTAAATATCAAAGGCCTCGCTGATATGAGAGATAAAAGTAGGAACAACGTATGAAACGGAATTTAATGTCATACTGTAATAGTCAAGAACGTGAGTACAAAAACAACCACTAACAGGTGTCGAGGTGGAAATCAACCGAAGGTGTATAAAACTAAAATAAAATATAGAACATTCCCCGATTCTACGAGGAAAAGCAAATATCTACGTATTATACCGGAATGGTTTGCGAGCCCAAAAAGCAGTCATTGCACATTCCAACACGGGGATTTTTTGGGTGCAGTGGCAAGCACCTTGGCGACCTGTAACGTCAAGTGTCTATGCGTCACATTAGTATCATATTATAACTTCAATATGGGTGAAAGAATGGGACCCAGAGTTGGACTGCTGAGAGGGACGGCAAACAGGGCAAATAATTATTCAAATGTTAAGACGTACGGGACGTTATAAAACAATACGGTGGGTTCGAACCACGGCAGGACTGCGAAGCCGCGTTATAGAATTCGAGGAATAATTTGTATTTGAGAAGTCGTGAGAAGTATAGGTGAACGTGTAATGGGTAAAAATGAAATTAATGTTATAAGGTATGCAGACACGATTGTGTCAATAGCTAACTGAAAATCAGAATAATCTACCGTTTGGTTTCAGCAGGATATACAAACGATGCAATATGGGATAATAAATCTGTTGCTGTACATGAAAACATTGAAATAAAAACATATAATGAAACGGGAACGTGATTTGTCTCGCCTGAGCGTATTTGAAATAACATTTCTCGTTACAGCCGATTTATACATGTCTGTTAATTCTTGTTTGTTATGAATTTATAAATAGTTATAAATGCGTCATTATGCGTTTTAAACACGCGGCAGTATGATTTGTAGTTTTCTAGCCAAAATGTTAAAGCTATCCACTAAAAATTTCGGGATGTGGTGTTGGTTTGTGCTGGGTACAGTCGATAGTTCAATACGATTTGGTTTAAATCGGCTACAGTTTCTTCACAATTATTACAACAGAGACTGATTTTAGCATTTACTCTGAACAAGTATGCCGGAAAACAGACATGTTCTAGTTTTAAACACGAGATTGTCGAGGAAAATCTTGTTGAATTAAAACATACTGCATATTTGATTTATTTGTAAATTCCTTCAATCATTTTTAATTTTTTAAATTTTGTTTAAACCTAATATTTCGATTGTTGATTGGTACTTTTATTTCAATTAATCTTTTTTAGATTTTGTTTTCTAAAATTCCTGTGTGACCTTTGACCCATACAAAACTAAATATAGTTTCTTTTTTACAATGTTTACTAAATTAATAATGTCAGCAAGAGAGGATTTTTCAAATTCTTCACATTATTGTTCTTAATCGCTTTAAGATGTCACATAGAGTCTGAGAAAATAATAATTCTCATTCAGACACCACTTCAATACGTGTACTATAATAGCAGTTGCTTTAACATGTATATTGAAATACATTATGAGACGAGTTAGACAATGCACAAGTTATGGAAAGTAGATTTTTGGAGCAATCCGTGAATATTATGGTAGAATAATTCCATCGTTGGGTGTAATCTAAGAATAATTTATTATTCAACATGCTCCATTGTAATTATATTGATATTAGATGCTTTTTTCTTCTTCATTCTTATTATAAGTGTCGAAACTGCAGGTATATTTGCGTATTTAGAAAAGTGAATCACATATTTACACCGTAATAAATCAGGGACGACTCGCCGTTGCCGATTCGCCGTAGATGCGATTCGACGTCGCAAAATTTGCCGTCAGAAAATCGCCGTCTGTGCATATATTTTAAATGATACTAAAAGGCCTTACCGAAATTGGTTGTATAAAGATCAACAAAATTGTGTAGGGATTACGCTAATCCTAAATATGCTCATTAGGGTTAATCATTTAATAACTGTCCATCTATTACCTTGATTATCTTGTCTTCAAATAGAATGACAATGTACAATAAGTTCCAGAAAATCTTGGAACAACAATTGCCTGGTTTAGTAAGAATTTGAGAGTTTTAAAAGGATTAATACTCAACACACAGATAAACGTCATCATTAAAATTTATCTGAAATAGAATTACAGATTATTTGTTTAGTATTTAAGACTGCGAATCAGGTAGACGGTGAATTTAACCTACTTCGACCGTGGATTATCCCACCCTGGTGAATTATGCTGTGAAAACTTGCACTTCCTTTACCTGAACAGGCAGTTTCGGTAAATGCGTCTGCTATAGCTATTAAGGCAACTAGTGTTTTACAGAGGGTTTAAAAATCGAGGTCGATCATGTTAAATTTCGAGCGAAGCGAGAATTTTATGATCGACCGAGATTTTTAAACTGTAAAACACGAGTTGGCTTCAATATTTTTTCTACAGCCGAGGAGTTTGTTAGCTTAAATGCCCTCGGAGCTTCGCCCCTCTCCAAAGCGGCGTTTGGGGCTGCACCCCTCTTCAAGGGGGCCGTCAGGACTCCGCTCCTCTCCAAGGGGGCCCTCGGGGCTCGGCCCCTCTCCAAGGGGGCTCTTGGAGCTCCACCCCTCTCCAAGGGTGCCCTCGGGGCTCCGCCCCTCTCCAAGGGGCCATCGGGCTCCGCCCCTCTCCAATCGGGCCCTCGGGGCTCGGCCCCTCTCCACGGGGGCCCTCGGGGCCAATGGCATTTCGGAAACCAAACTGATGTCACTGATATTTGATTCACATTTATTATATATTCTTCTATGAATGATCTTAGTGAAAATCTTAGACTAATAAGGCGATGTTCATGGCATAGCTTCGTGTTAGTTTTTTCCGGTATAGCAACAAAAGTTGACTGTAACCAGTCCTTAGGAATTTCTCCAGTGTTGTCTATGCTGTTAAAAAGAAGAAACTGATTGTCCATTTTGCATAGGATCTTCAATATTTCACCGTGAATGTTATCAGGGCATGGTGCCTTGTTATTTTTAAGAGACAATGTGACATTCTCGACTTCTGATTTGAGGACAGAAGGTCCTGTATCTGCTTTCCCAGTTATATATACTTTAGAGCGATTTGAAGCAAATAATTGTTTGACATATATTTTCTGTTTTAAAAATTTCTGAGGGTGCCGATATAAGATTTCCATTGGCATCAATTATGCTCGAAGATGGGCTATTATTCTTGTGCGTCGTCGCCAATTCTTTTATTTTTTTATGCATATTGTGATAATCATATTTCATCTCGTATTGTTCAATCTCCTTGCATTTTTCAGACAACCATTTTTCTTTGGCTTCTCTAATCTTTGTTCTTATCTTATTGTGTATTTTCCGGTATTTTGTTTCGTTTTTATTCTTATGTTTACGTCTCTCTTCCATTATGTTGAGTATTTCCTCTGTTATCCATTATTTTTTTCATTTTGTCCCGTTTTAAGAAAATTGTGCATATTGTTTGAATAATTCCTTTAATGTTATCCCATTTTTCTCTTATATCTATTGTGTTTTCATTGATGTTTTTTATTTTATTTTTGATTTCATTATTTAGGTAATCTTGTAATTGTTGTTGTACTTGAAGTATAGTTTACTACCGGAAAAATGAAAGGATATAAAAACAACAAAATTAATGCTTGATGACAGGCTGATGTGTTGTGGTCAACAATACAACATAGTGTGCCACCTTGATCAAGATATATGCACTATGCAGTGCTGTAATAATTTAAATTGCGAAATTAATTTAATAGAAAACATGGGGCAGTTTTGTTTGATAATAGTTGTACCAGAATGGATAATAACAAGGCTATATAATCAAAGCAAGCACATAATTACAATGGACTGGAATATGTTAAGCAAAATACATGATGGCTTACTAAACAAGAGAAAAATAGAACATTATTATCAACATTAGGTATTCTTTTGATAAATAGATGAAGGCTTTATATTTACAAGGCATCCTGCTGCTGTTGTTACATAAAAGTAAAATAAATAAAAATTGTGATTCTTTAATCAACAAAAGCAGTGGAAAAGGAATTTTTATTCGCAAGGGGCTCTGCTGCGCGGTTTTCTTGATGAAAAAGAAAAGTAACAGAATACTTCTACTGCTAGAGGGCACTGTTACTGCATTGCATGATAGTGGTTTAAACTATTTTCTATAAAATAATCAGAATTAATTGTTATTCGCCAACAACTTATAAATGCCCCTCTCTTCCACGATAGTACTTGATAAACCGCACTTACAGTTTCATACAAAAGGTTAAGAGATTAGAAATGGCCCAAAGTCACGCTTGGATATTTTTAAATTGTATTTCTTAATTGCTATTGACACATTAAGCTGTTTTTGTTTTTACTTGAGCAACACGCTTAATGTTTTGTAACTTTTATATTTATACAATGCAATTTTTAATACTTTAGCAACGCAGATTCCCGTATATAATTTTTTGTTAGTCAAGATAAGAAATATATGTACTATACTAGAAAAAAACGGACGTTTCATAATAATACCCGTCACAGGTTTATCGAAAAAGGGCAGATCAGTTTGTATTTCAATCTTATTTAAAATATTTCGCATATTGTAAATTACTACGGTCATCACTTTAGTTGGCTGATAAGGTAATCGACTTGTCACTTTAGCTCAAGTATAGTGTGACAATTATAAATTAATTAAAATGATAGGAATTCAACGCAGGAAGGATAAGGAATTAATTTTATTCAGCAAGAATATTTGTATAAATTAAGCATGTGCACTACCACGCTGGCGCAGTGGATCGAGTGCTAAGCTTGTAATAAACAAATTCTAGGTTTAAATCCGTGATTACTAAGACAAAATAGCAACAACTGATTACATCGTTTATGGTAGGTACATGCTAAAACCTGCAGTATAAATACCCAGCCGTTCTTGTGCAACGAAATATCCCCAAAAGACAAAGTAATAATTCTGTGTAAACATTAAGCCTTGCCAGTGATGGCCTTTTGACAAGGATCTGGTATGTGTAATTGTGTATACGATAGTAAATCTGTTAATATTATATTTAACGAAAGAATTGGCATTGGTTATACACTGCTTGTTCACGAGACAACCATTGCAAGCTATTTTTCACACTTTCCGAATTGATTTCCTGATAATCAATTTTCACAAGTATGAACAGAGATTCATTGTGCTTCAGAAAACATTATTTTAATAAGTGTCTCATGAGTCATGCTAGTCTTCAGTTTATGGTAAATATTATGATGCTTTCTCAAAAAAGGACACTTTAATTAAATGTTAACACACGGAAATGATAACAATAATTACGCTGCGTATTTTGATATAAGCATAACATTTTCAGCTGATGGAAAATTAAATGTCCTACTGTGAATAGAAATTTTGCAACAGTCTCTCCACAACTACAGTTCTATTCATACTTGAACTTATCTTCCTGTTGTGAACAATAAATAAGCGAAGAAATTACAATCAGAGAGATTGTAGCTGACCATAGCCGCAAGATTTGATTCACTGGCATTAACGTCATGGGTATTCCATTAGGATTGTGCATACATTCCACTAAACAAGATAACCTACTTTTAATTTTCGTAATGGTAAACGTCTGTCCGGTTAAAACTAGCAGAAAAGTCTATGCCTGTGCTTAAAAGATAGATTGGAAAAGAACGTCGAAATTTTGGGGTCCAAACGAAACATTTGCTAAATCACATCTACTCACCTATGGCAAATATCTCCTAATCCTTCCAAGGGTTGAAGAGTGCCTCCAGATGATTCCCCATGAGTCATGAACAGCAGAGCAGGTTTGTGTTTAATAATAGCTTCCTCCAGCTCCCTTAAGCTGAAGACTTCGCCTGGTTTTGATTCCATCTTAATGACATCTATATCTAAAAAATTAACAGCATTACCTACTAGTTAGAAGAACAGGTTAGTAAGAAAGGTGAGATTTACAGAAAGAGGCATCTGTAGAGTAAATGGTTCAAACAATTGAATAAATTTAAACAAAGCTACACAGAACCTTACTTCTAATTGTCCCCTTTTCCGCAGTCCTGTGCCCCCATACACCCCCCACGGCGACGAGCATCTTTTCTCCTGGCTCCACGAGGTTGCAAACCACAGCCTCCAAGCCCCCTGTTCCCGAGTTCTGTATGGCCAAAGTGACGTCATTTTGCGTTTGGAACACATACTTCAGCATCTCCTTGATGTCGTCCATCACCTAGGATAAAGACTAAGTCCTTACCGAGCCGCTTTAGCAAAAGTCGATCGTACCTCGTATATTTCGCTGCATACTGGTGTCGTTATAGGATTAGTTAAAGCTGCAATGACCCTGGGCGAGCAGTTGCTGGGTCCTGCGCTGAGCAGAAGCTTGTTGGGCAGGCGGAAGGCCCTTTCGGACGGCTTGAAGGAGTTCTGAAAATCGAGCTTCCAGGTGGACATCTTGCCTCCAGCACTGATCAAGGCGGAATCTCGCTGGCGTTTCTCGCAATTTAGACTGATTAGATATTTATGACGGTATCGGAGCTGACCCGTGGACTGCCGATAAGGGACTACTACAGATTGTAATGGGTGCTTTTTAAGAAGTTAAATTAATTTTGCATTTTTCTGCTGTTCGACTCTTCTTATCTGCCTTATCTGGGTTGCGTCAAGCGACACTTATTGTTGTGTGAGTTGGGTACGACTGGTAAAAAAGTAATTTAGAAGATTCGGAGCTGCCTTTTTATAAACGGGTTAAAAAGATGTTTACTTTTGGTGGTGCCAACGGCAACACGTCAGCATACGTTTAATAGTTTTATCGCGTGATTAAATATAAGCTGTACAGATTATTATTATGAAACAAATGATAAATTATGGTGTTTTCTTAACATATCCCCCCTTATTTAGAAGTGCTGATACACAAGTAGCAACAGAATTTATTTACGGCATTATTATTTCTGTTACGGTAAGCTTCGAACTGATAAATCCTTGAAAGCAAATCAGTGCTGTAATGTTCAAATTGGTGTTATATATTATACATAGAACAAATTGGACTAGATCTTATTCTTACATATTCGATTTGTCCAAACTTCTAGTTTGTTCATTTTGCAATTTTTTTATAACGCGACTTTTGGTACGTAGGTACATGTTTTATATTTTAAAAATATCAACAGTGTAATTTTAACATTTATATAAATTACTGCTAGTTATTTTTCAACTAAATTTTTTAAAGCTAGAAAAGCAGTACATTTTAGAAAATATTTGTTGTTAATGTACAGAGTGTCCAAAAAATGGCGGATTAACTCTACGGTGCGTTACTGAGGGATACCTTATGAACCCTGGAAAAATATGAAAAAAAATCAATAATCTGTTATTAGTATCTCGAATATAATTAAACTAGCTGAAGCCCGCGGCATATGCCGCATTTAAAATGTAGGACGAATCTAATAACTTTTGTTGCACTAAAGAAAGTTTTAAAAGCACGCTAGAGATTGGAAATTTTTGGATAGCCTTCAGGCCACTTTCCTACATATTGGATACAGCCGATACTGCTGAATTGAATAGTGTCTTCTTTTTTACTTCCTTTTACAATAAAGGAAGTATTGGATTCACCCCAAAAATTCGAAATTGAGTTTTCAACAGATCTTCACGTTTCAGAGTCTCCTGAACCCAAAAAACATATATTTTTTTATTGGTCTGTCTGTGTGTGTGTGTGTGTCTGTGTGAGGGTCTGTCTGTGTGTGTGTGTGTGTTCTGTGTGAGTGTCTGTCTGTGAACAGAATATCTCAAAAACGAAAAGAGGTATGGGGTTGAAACTTTATATATAAGTTTTGTGTACTATGTAGATGCGACAGCAAGCTTTTGAAGAAAATCGCATAACTGGAAGTAGGTGTTTACTCTTGTGATTTTTCAGTTTTTTTTCGATTTATTCAAAAACGGTTCTAACGATTTTTTTCAAACTTCTCATTTGTATTACATTTTTAATGTGTATTGATGTGAGATAGGTGATTTTCCAGTTGAACACCTCTAAAATGGGTTTCTTTTGTTTTTTAAAAAATTTTTTATTAACTCCTATTTTAAATAGAAGACCCGGTATATTATTACATTTTTGAATTCAGCTTAAAATTATAGAGAAAATTTGTCTCTTCACCTAACGCTCTATTTTGCACCGTTTTTGTACAATTTGTAATTTTTGAAAATTTTTGACCAATGCTTAAAAATTTAAAATCAAATTTTTGACTAATTATAAGATCACTGTAAAAGGAAGTTGTGTGCGTGTATCACACCAGATTTTTCTGTTCAGTATTAAATGATAATAATTATTGTTACAATGCTGTAAATTGAATTAGTGGAAATGTCACTGGGACAGTTTCCAAAAACTAAATTCCTGGAATTTGCTGATATCTTCTTCTTCTTCTTCTTCTTGGCTGTTTTAGCTCTGGTTTCGGCGGCATAAGTTAAGATGGGTCTGACGCAGGTTTTATAGATCTGTACTTTACTTTCAACCGACATGTGCTTATTTGTCCATATCACGTCTCGTAGGTAGCCTGATATCGCAGCCGCTTTCATTGCTTGATTGCGAACTTCCTCGTTTAGGTTTCTCATGCTAGATGTGTGTACACCTAGGTAGTTAAAGTTCATAACTTGTTCAATCATATTATTATCAACGGCCAAGTTACATCGAAGAGGTTCTTTCGAGATAGTCAATGATTTTGTTTTTTCTGTTGATACTCTCATGTTAAATTCTTCCGCTGCTGTTTTGAACCTAAACAATAGTCGTTGCAAGTCATTTTCATTTTCTGCCAGGAGCACGGCATCATCGGCGTAGCTAGTGATGTAAATTACCCGGGTATTTATTTTTAGGGGTAAATACCTGGGGTATTTATCCGGGTAAATACCCAAAATGGGTATTTAAGCGGATATTTATAGACTCATTTACAAATATTATAATCTAATGTATCTATCTAATGAGTATAATTGATTCATAACTGAAGGTACTCTATTCGAATTTTATAAAAATGTTTAAGAAAATAGCTGAACTGAGAACATTTACTGCCCAAAATACAGATGGGGACATAATTATACAGGTTTTGCCTAAAATTGTACGGAACATGGCAATTCCATGAGTTGGAAAAGATTCAAATACTAATTACCATAAGAGTAACCGAAATGGAAAATGCAATAAATACTTTGGTAGCTAGGCAACAAGTAGCTATTATACCTACTTGTTGCCTAGCTACCAAAGTAATTATTGCATTTTCTATTTCGGTTACTCTTATGGTAATTAGTATTTGAATCTTTTCCAACTCATGGAATTGCCATGTTCCATATAATTTTAGGCAACCTGTATACAACAGCAATGAGATAGCATGAAGAAGAAACAGAATTCAATGATTGAATAAGAAAGAGATGAACATACAAACAAATATTTGAGTAAACTTGATGTTCATTTTAATTATGGCATATGTCAACAAAATATGCCTACTAAAATAACTTTTTTTACGGTTATCTCTTATTCAAGTATTATGTGTTTTTGCTCATGCTATCTTATTACCGTACACTGCGGTTCACCCAAAAGAAGTCCTTAACTTCATACTTGTAACATAAATAGCCTATATTTCCTATGAACTAAAATTAAGGTCTAACTGGTCGTCTATGGATGCACTTGTCATAATGGTTTTTAAATGAGTAACGTCAAAAGCAATCTAAAATTTTGAATTTTTACTTTTCTAGGTTGCACAAAAAATAGTATGCATTATTTGGATTAAAAGTGGCTCTGTTTGACTTACAATTTTTGAGTTAATATATAATTAAAATAATTGCTTGTCAAACAAAGTGACACTTTTAATTCAATAAAACAATTACTATTTTGCTTGCAATAAACATTTTTATATAGAAGTTGCCTAAAATTGTACGAAACATGGCAATTCCATGACTTAGAAAACGTTTAAATACTATTTGCCATAAGAGAAAGTTAAAATATCAACGATTTTGTAGCCATTTATCATTATTATTTCTGTCATTCAATTTATACTTCCTATAGAGTATATTAAATATTAAGAACGGTAAGGATATTTTACCGATGAAAGACAATTGTTTGGAGGAGTGAAGCGACGACTCCAATTATTGTCTGAGATTGGTAATTCCATAACGTTCGTGATGCTCATGAGGTTTTTTGCACGATAGAAATGTATTTTTATTCAAACGTCAGTAAAATGTGACATTATGCAGCAGAATAATATGTTGGTGGCACTGTAAGTCTATGTCAAATTCGATGTTAGCAGGTTAGGTTTTGCATCGGTCTGTGTCAAAACCAAGAAGACTATACTAAGGAGACGCAACTCCCGTTTCGAAGCGAACCGCTAAAAATTGACAAATAAGGCGGTCGTGGTGTAGCTTTATTCATTCACAAAACTCGTGAACTGTCAATGTCTAATATTTACTGAGTGTAGCTGGAAATTCGGACCATGTTTTAACAATTAATAACACACTTGAAATACACTCCATTGGATTAACAACCATAAACTGACTTTTAACCGGGATTACAGGTTAATTTAGCTCGCTTCCAACTCTCGAACAGCAGCGAAAACAAATGAAAATGACCGAAGTAGTTACACGCTGTCAACAGTGCCGCGACGGCTATCCCCGGCATAGGGGCCGCTTTTATATACAGCCGTCATAGGAAGTTGCATCTCCTTAGTATAGTGTTCTTGGTCAAAACTGATGCAAAACCTAACCTGCTAACCTCCAATTTTTACAAAAATCTAAATGTAAGCCCCAATTTAATTTTCATTGTAGTTAATAAAACCTGCTTTCTAATGCAGAACTTTGTTGACGACGGTGATAGTTTAGAGACCACATCAACAATTACGTTAAAAAGAGCTAAATTATTTATGCCTGTACAACATTTTACCCTATATTCAATATTTATAATATCGGCAATGTCAAACTTTAACCACTTATCTACAAATGTGTTCACTTGCTCCGCTTTGTCTTCATGCAGTTTATTACTGCCAATCTGCATATTGTGCAACTCTAACAGAGCATTAGCTGCTTCCATCTCGGGTTGTTCGGTACTTGACGGGCCTGTGTTTTGTGGTTCCTCCATAACAGTAGTAACACGATTTGTGAGTTGCTCCGTTTTCCTCTTTTAGAGCCTATTCAAATGCGCCTGTTTGCTTTGGACCGTTTTAAATGATGGCGGTTTGTCGACACTTCAAAGGGGCAAATTTTGGGAAGGAATTGCAGTTTTTTTCAGGCATCTGCGCTTGTCGACATAATCTACAAGTAAACAATCATATTGAAACTGAATACATTAAAAAGAATTGCCAAAAATCTAAATGTAAGCCCCAATTTAATTTTTATTGTAGTTAATAAAACCTGCTTTCTAATGCAGAACTTTGTTGACGACAGTGATAGTTTCGACACCACATCAACAATTACGATAAAAAGGGCTAAATTATTTATACCTCTACAACATTTTACCCTATATTCATTATTTATAATATCGGCAATGTCAAACTTCAACCACTTACCTATCTACAAATGTGTTCACTTGCTCCGCTTTGCCTTCATGCAGTTTATTACTGCCAATCTGCATATTGTGCAACTCTAACAGATCATTAGCTGCTTCCATCTCAGGTTGTCCGGTGCTTGACGGGCCTGTGTTTTGTGGTAACAGTAGTAACACGATTTGTGAGTTGCTCCGTTTTCCTCTTTTGGAGCCTATTCAAACGTGCCTGTTTGCTTTGGACCGTTTTAAATGATGGCGGTTTGTCGACACTTCCACGGGGCAAATTTTTCAGGCATCTGCGCTTGTTGACATAATCTACAATTAAACAATCATATTGAAACTCCTAAATTATGAAATTAATGGAGTAAGCTGAAGATGTTTAACATCAAGTGGCACTTGCTTAATTAACATGTATCTTTAAGGCAGCATATTTATGATTATTTCAAGCCAGTGAAAATACAAACTGGCAAGACCTACTTACCGGGTAATATAAAATCTTCCTTCACAAAATGCTTACTGCAAACTTTCATATGGACCGACACGGGTTTCCCTATTTTTAGACGTATTTCTCATGTTTTGCACAAATTTTTATTATTGCGCGGAAAACCGTGCATAGGAACATTGTCCGTGCAATAATTTTTACACTGCAACACACAACAGTAATTATTACTTTTATTCTTTTTGGTAGAACGGACGCCATTATTGTAACCACCGTTCTTCCTAGAGGTAGTAAAGTCCACTTGCAAAAAGTTTATAACCATATTTTTGTACAAAGCTCCGAATTTAGGTTATTTGCAGATTTAATATTTATGTGTACATAGTACAAACATTCCTGTGTAATATAAAAAATGTGTGTAGGCCCTAACAAGAGCATTAATTGTTCTCTCCTTCCATATTACTGGCTCTTAGAAAATATCAATACCACGCCCACAATCGAACTACACATAGACCACGCGCATACATGTTTGACCTTGGGAAGTGTTCTGCTTTATTATAGAGTTATGATTGGTTAAATTTAATAATTGAGCAAAATTATTTAATATCCTAGTTAAGTCGTAAACTACATCTTCTTTGCAATGATCAAAAGATTCTTAGTAGATAAATGAAATTGCGTAAAGTAATCTAACAAAGTTTCCAAACTTAAAGCAAATGGAGTGCGCGGTATATAAATTACAAAATTTAATACCTTCCTTCAATTGTAAACAACATTTTTATGTATTTTGAAAAATAAGGGTTCTTTATTCTTGAATCACTTTCATATTTTCGAACCTCCCCCGTATACGAAAGAAGATATTTACATTTGGGATCAAATATAATGTACACCAAATTAAACCATACATCCCTAGCGCTGTCCACCAAAAAATTTAATGAACATCAAAAAATCTTAATGGAACCCAAATTATTATACTTCAGAAAATGAGAACAGCACCACTAAAATAGCTATGTTGCGTATTGTTTTACCATTGCTTACATTTTAAATTCCATATGTCTATCAATTTTACTAAATGTTCACCAAATTTAGAACGCTCAAGTTACGCGTCCGTGCTGCACATAATAAATATTCGCGCTATCCATTTATATTTAGTCTTTCTCGAAAAAACTACTTGTGCGTCAAATAATTATTCTGTTACTCCAAAAATGCAATAAGCTCGAGCATCTCTCCTTGTCGCTTCCAGATCCAGACAAACTTCTTGCAGGCTTCAGCTTGCAGCCGCACACTGTGTTTGGTAGCTTTTACAGTGAGTGTAACCAGTGTATTGCCGTATGAAAAAACTTAATAAGTTTAATTTTCAATTTTGTTTTGTGAAATTTGTGTTAGATTTTTATATATATATATACTAGCGGGCCCGACAGACGTTGTCCTGCCCGCTGCCTGCTATCAGTGGGTTCAGCAAACGTTTTTTCGATATTCGAATTTTCGATTTTTTTCATTTTAAAAAATATTGGGGGGTGGTGGAGGGCGGGCGTGAAATTTTGGGGGACCCGACAGACGTTGTTCTGCCCGCTGCCTGCTATTAGCGAATTCAGCAAACGTTTTTTCGATATTCGAATTTTCGATTTTTTTAATTTTAAAAAATATTGGGGGTTATATGTTTAAAAAATTAAAAAAGAAATTTCGTCAATTTTTTTTAAATTGCCTAAAACCCGATTGCAGCGCCACTTACCGGGTCCAATCTAAACCATCCAGGGACCCACTTAAACACAAAAAAAATCATCAAAATCGGTCCAGCCAGTTAGGAGTTCAGTTGTATATACAGACGTACAAAAGCATTATATATAAAAAGATATTGATTTATTTCTAAGAATTCTTCAGACTTATTTCTATGTCCCCATTAATAAACAAGACCTAATAAAACACGATATATTTTTCTTATAAGTGATATTTAGGCCAGCAAGAAATATAAATCTGGGTATACTTTTGAAATTGAATGTGGTATAAAATACAGGGTGTAAAAAAAGTCTGGAATATAGCAAATATTTCAAAAACTACCGGAGATGAATTTTTTAAAATATCCAGACTTATATAGGTAGAAACTGTGCATCTAGAAAGGACAAAACCGTTTCTGTAACTATACAGGGTTAGTCAGAAAAAATACCAACTTTTGTATTTTAAATTGGACACCCTGTATATTACCGAGGAATCAAATAGTCCTTCAAAAGACAAATTCAACGATATAGGGTTTGATGGACTTATCTGTCAAAATGACAGATGTGGGGTGACTTAAAGAATAAGGTTTACAACAATAGACCGGTTAATATTGAAGCTTTAAAGGATCATATTAGAAATGAGATACGTCAAATTCGATGGGATACTTTTGACAACGTCTTACGAGAATTTAAAGACAGTATCCGATCGAATTTGAGGTATCTCATTTCTAATATGATCCTTTATGGTATAACTAAAAAATTCGAAACTTTTGTGAAAAACTGACTACGCCATTGTATTCTTATCACAAAAGTGCCTCAAGAAGGTAGAAATTGTTTTGCTCTATTTTCATACATACGCGAGATATAGCCACAAAAACAAAAAGTCGAAGAAATCGAACTTCCCTTTCCGATAGCCCACTGTGGTTAGCGCCAATAAGATTTTGTCGAGAATGTCGAGATTGAAGATGAGAGTGAATTTTTCTATATCTTCTATAGTTATCAAGATATCCTATAAAAATATGAAATTTGCCCACCCTGTACAGGGCGTCAATGGCACGGCTGATATACAAGGAGCAGCTGGACACGATACAGAATGTTCCTTTGAAAGTACCCGACCATCCGCTGGTATGCAACTTCGCGAAACTCGCAAGCGAGGTGGGATTCGGGGAGCTGAATATTCGACAATCGTCACAATTTGCCTAAAATTGGCACAGAAAGGTTTTTCCTCACGGCGATATTCACTGAACAAAATAATACTCTGTGCGCTACGTCTGTGCTCAACTACATATGGACAAATTCTGATCCATCCATTGCTAACTTGAGAAAGCGACGAGACGGGTGGTCCTTGTTACATCTTAAACGGGATTTAAATACTACAAAAACAAACGACAACAAGCTCTACAGGTAGGTGTCAATTTACTACAATATCCGGTAAGCCTCAAAACCCTAGCGCGATGTAACAGTTTTGCCACAGCTACGCTAACAGTCGAAAAATTGAGCTGAGTTGGGTTCACGGTAGACTGGGTGAGTGGCTAATTAAATTTGTAGTATGAAATGCCAAGAGAAGATTTTATCGAAACACATTGGCACTTGGACACGATAAGAAATTCTTGAAAAAAATAGAACTTCTCGGATCCCTCCCGACTTAAATCATTTATGTAAAAAATAAACTCGGTAAAAGGAACCAAACTACATAATCATCAAATTAAAACTTTCCCGCGCCTCGTCAAACCGTTTGCAGCGTGACTTGTGGCGTAATAATCTGGGACTGCTCACATTTCTTCTAATAAACTGGGAGGCGGCGAAACGCCGCAAGCTCCGCACACGTCAGCCCCGACGAGGCAACGTGCTGCAAGCAACACTTCAGCTCGAATACCTATGAAGAGCTGCAGGCTCCGTTCGGGGCGAGAGCGTGACGACAAAAAAAATCCCGAGGAGGTATGCTCAAATAAGATCATTCAGGTAACCTGAGCCTACGAATTTGTCAGCAATTTAGAATACGTGTGTGGGCAAAGTTCCGAAAACGTAACTTTTCATTATAAACGTCAGCTCAAGCTGGCGTACAGGGTCGTACTGGCCCAAAAGGTTGATAACTAATTAATTGCTGCAAGCGGCGTTAAAATAAAAATTAACATAACACACTGGCGCGTACATTAAAATGCTAGCAGCAGCTGGAACTTACAAAAAATATTTAAAATAATCGTCAGCAACTGATATATGTTTATAAAAATGCTTTTAGAAACCCAGAAGAAAAAATTCTACTCAATGACTACTGCAATTTAAACAAGTCGTTTGAAAATATCGACACGATAGATGACGAAACTACCAACTGGCAGAGCTTGCAGAAGTTTCTGCTTCGTGTAAGTTGGTTATCAAAAGCAAGGTTTGCTGCAAAACCATTTAAGAATTTTTGCCCTTTTAGGTAAATCCCACCATAGATGAAACATTGAAGGTCTGCTTATGGAGGCAAAGGGAAATAGTATGTGACGACTTATTCAATTACGCTTTAACAGATGACGGATTGTGCTACAGTTTCAACGCGTTGTCTAAAAAAAATGTATTTAGGGATTCGTAAGTACCAGCATCAAGTTGCTGACGAAAGTAATAGCTGATCATTTGCAGAATGTCCATGGCACTTTTAAATTTAACCTTTCCGCCTGAGCGGGAAGACTGGAATCCTGAAAGAGGGTATTCACAAGGTGCCTCGGTAAACGCGTTACCACAACGAGTTTTAGGTGAATCCACATCATTGTATGTTGATTTTCTGTGTAAAACCCCAATTCCTGTGCTTTTAGGTGCAGGTTCTCAATCAGGACTCACCGTAGTGCTAGACGCTAACATAAAGTCCTACTTCTGCTCATCTGTAGCCAGCGTTGGCTTTAAAGTGAGGAATCTGCTGCTATAAAAACACTTCCCTAGCATTTTGTTTTAGATACTACTCCACAACCCCTTGGAAACTCCAAACACGGCCGACTTCGCGATGCTGGCGCCGCCAGGCATCGAAGCTCGCTTTGTTATATTGCCGAAAATATTCGACGCTGAACCAGCCTTGAGGGGTATCGACATTCCTAAACGCAAATGCTATTTTGTACACGAAAGGAAGCTCTTCTTTTACAGGTATATAATATCCAATTACAATTGTATTGCGAAATTGAAACCAGGGTAGCTGCAGTAGCTAGGTGGTAGAGTGGATAAAACAAAAATTGTGTGGCGTATAAAGTAATTCTAGTTAATTCAATCTTTACCATGTCTACTACATTTTTACAGAACTTACACAGAGGTTAACTGCAAACTAGAATGCCAAGCAAATTTCACACTGGCATCCTGTGGTTGCGTCCCCTTCTACCTACCCAGTAAATCAATTGCTTTAGGTTAAAGTCCGTTCAACTAACTGGCCTTTGTTTCAGAAAATAAGGGCACACAGATTTGTAGTAAGGGCAAAAGTGAATGCGTTAGCATAGCTAAAGGTATACCTAAAGTGTTACTGAATAGGTGCAAATTAATTGTTTTATGTATTTGATGTTGCAGGAGAAATGGAAATGGGGACGGCCAGCAGGTAAGGACGTTGCCTTTAACCCTTTAAATAAAGGCAACAGAAAAATGTTTCAGTTCATACTGCGACTGCTTACCCGCATGTTTCCAAGTAAGCTATGAAGCCTTAGCCACATACGGCGAGCTGTCAGATTCCTTTAAAGTAACAGAGCAAATTATAAAACGCCAGTCGCCTGAATACTTCATGTAAGGGTCGATTTGTGATTAACTCTCGAAATAAATCCTTTAACTTGACATTTTTGTTTTGTAGGACAAACATGGCCGTTATTCATTTCTACTTTTTAGACCCACAGTTTACCAGACACACAAAGAGTGTGATCTATGGATTTTCAGAATTTTTATGTATGTTTATTATTTGCTTATCTCGTAGTAAATACACACCCCAGCTTTACAAACGTCAAATCTTAAGACATTACTTTTGTTGCGTACTATACGTATTGTATTATATGTATGGCTACTAATATATTATTGTAATTACAGCCAATACGGGGGGTATTCTTGGATTATTCCTGGGGTTTAGCTTCCTCAGTGTTGTGGAGATAGCTTATTACCTAACACTCAGAATTGGGTGCAAGTATGTCCGATCGAGAAAAGAAAAACGTATCGCCAATGGTAAGGGACGACCCGGAATTGTCCGTTGAATATTAATCTTCTTTGCAGTTAAATTATAGTTAATCACGCATTGCAACGCACGCAATGAAAGATTGTAAAATTGTACAGCGAGTACTTCTAAGTACTTAAGCTACGAAGACAAATTTTTAGTTTTCGGGCAACGTTGGAGGAGCTTAATTTTTGGGCGACGTTTTGGTTTCTGCAGAACGATCAGGTGATAACCAAAGGAGGAGTGAAATATACTTAGTATACTTACGAGTAGATTGAAAAACTGTAGAATTTTGAGAAAACTATTAAACATTTTAGGATAAATATCTAGTTCCTTTAGTGATGTAATGGAACATTTTTGGCTTATTAAAGCACCAAGTTAGTAGTATTGTATAATATTACATAGTTTGTGCAATTCAGTACTGGTTACTTAACCGAATATACAGTTGTAATAATACAAAGTAAAGTAGGAGATTAGGTTAGTAACATATAACCATTAAATTAAAATATTTATCTTGAGATTTCCGATTATTTTACTTTTTGGTCATCGACGATTTTTTTCTACAAGAATAAATCCACCTTGTTGTATAAATGAAAAAGTCTGAAAAGCATTTCCTTTCTAGAAAATAAAATGTATTTAAGCTATGTTAGTCTTTATTGAAACAAATAGGTTCAGGAGACCAACACGTAAAGTAGTACCCGAATTCAAATAACCAAAACATCTTAAAATCAAAGAACGTAAAGTACAACTATACAAGACAATATTAAGAGCGGTGGTATGCTATGGTTGGGAAAGCTAGTCACTGATAAAACAAAACGAAGAATGAAACGTAGTAAGGAGCTGTCTATGATAATGAATTAACTGGGTGGATGAATGAACCACAAAGCATAAAAAAGTACGGGGAACAGAACATAGTAGGGTGGATCTTAATGAACATTCTAGAATGGATGTTTGCTTCGTTATTTTACTCGCTTATTTAATTGTTGTCTTAAGGATAATTCAGGAAGCCAGAGGAATCGCATCATACTCAAGTATATAGACTAAGAACACATTAAACAGAAAATATCTATTGTTCCTTACATTATTCAAGTTCTCCTGAATAAAACGTACTTCTATTATGCAGCCGCGTAGCGCAGTTGGAAAACCGCTTGGCTTGCATTAAGCAAGTCCTCGATTCGAAACCCGTAGAGGTCAGAATTTTTCCGCAGCCTTGGGGATTGGAATCGGGCTCGGTGAGACCATTTACAGTTAAACACCAAATTATCTGCTGTGTTCTACTCAAAACCACATACCTAAGAGATAGAGTAACAAGGTCAACACACGCCAAGACACACACCTAATGGTTGCTGCCCAAGCAAAAAACCAGCGCTTCAACCCAACCTTGTAAATAGTCCAATTATGATTGCAATTGTAATACAGATGAGTCAAGATGTATCTGAAAAAGTAACTATTATAGTAAAATGTAACACAAAAACTTAATTCTTACATATTTGGTTTATAAAAGGGTTAATGTCGTAATGTCATTAGAGACATGCACAATTGAAAACGGTTAACCTAAAATTATGATTAATGACAACTAGAAAAGTCATAACGATTAAGAATAGAAATCTGTATTATCGATTGTTTCATAACCAATGGTTTTGGCGGGTATTTTAAAATAACAGAACAAATGGTGTGTAAAATTTTATTGAATGAGATTAACAAGTCCAAGTTAAAACCGAAATTAAGGGTCAATTTTTAATAAGTATTATACTTGTATGTATGTACACATATATAATGTCATATGTATAATTAGTGATCTACGAAAGAATTAAGTGCAAAATTAATAAAAACTAAGTGAGTGCATAAACTAACACTATAAAAGAAATTGATGGCAACTACAAGAAAGATAGCTGTTGCTGAGATCAAAAAAATTGAAAAGCACAGAAGATATGAGAGCTCGAAGAGAGAAGATTACAAATGTAAGTATATTCAATTTCAATTAGAAATCGAACAATTATAAAAGGAAAGCAGTATTAAGAAAGATTTACTTGCTACCTACGAATATAAAAATAGAATTCAATTGAACAACTAATTAGATAAGTTAATATTGTAAACATACAGTATAATTAGTATAAGCCGTTCACGACCTTTTTGGGACAGAGTTGTCTATGATTTTTTCTTTTCATGTTGGACTAACTGATTCGATGATGTAGCGGATGTAACTTTTTTTTCTGTCAGTGTCTGTTCGACATTTTCTTGCCACCCCATTGCCAGATTTATTATTTTAATATTCGTAAGAAAATAAATTATTTATCAAATGTGTAAAAATAATTTTAATTTCGGTCAAAAGAAAAGTCAAAATGCCCAAAATAATTTTGTTACAACAAAAAATTTCCATTAAACAATGCTACTTCCAATTTAAAAAGGACAGACCAAATTTAAGAGAACGCGAGTCGATGTGGAGACTAGAGAATATCCGGAAACAATGTACCTATTCAAAAAATATAACCTTAAACTGAAAATAATCTAACCTAACACAAAAAGTGTCAATTTCCATGAGGGAGTTTAGTTGCAACAGAGGTTCTGCCAACAAAATTACTAGATGGTCATAGCCTCACCTGACCCAAAAAGATCGTGAACGGCTTATATAAAATTGATTTGAATGAAATTAAGTATTTGTCAATCATTATAAACAAAGGTGATAAACATATGATAAATGCAGATTATTTTCAATAAATTTAATTGTCTCATACTATGCATTGTTTATGTCTTAATCATTACTAACAGTAACCCAGGTATCTAAGAGTTTTGATAACAATTGTTAGTATTATTGCATGCTCAAGCTGTGGTAAGGTTTAAAGCCCAATTTTAATTAAACCCTGAGAACAATATTTATTTTAAATAAAAATATAATAAAAGCTATTAGACCACAGCAGTACATACAATATTAAACAAGACAATAACGTGCATTCGGGCAGACGCTGCAGAACTGGGAAGGGCTGCAACCCACGATACTTGAAATATACTTGGTAGCCCTTGGCGCGGTCGCCAAAGAATATTTACCCAACACTAAATGCTGTATTTCAGAAAGGGAGACTATGAAATTAAATATGACAGCACCGAATGGCTGCGTTGTGTATGCTTAGTGTCAAACTAATGTTTCTAAATTTCAACCCTGGTTGTGGTTGCTCTCGGAGGTGAATCGGGTAGTGCTGGTGATATACATTTTCTGGCGTTACTTTTGATGGCTATCCGGAGCGCCGCGATATGCTTACCTTTTGTCTCGTAAAAGTCTCGACGCCAGCTGGGCGCATCTTCGGTGTGCGAGCGGAAGCTGCGATTTCCTCTGACCGTACTTTAGGACTTCGTCGAGAGGCAGGAATGTGCTCTCGTAACAAATAACGTGTGCTCTTAATTAATTCTGGCGATAAACCGATCTGATGAGCTCTTAACACGCGGCAATCTGCATGTTCGGCGTAGCCTCTCTAGAACCGTATTATGGTCATTTCTGTGATCCAGTGTTGAATCCTGACCCCTAGGGATGTAAAAAATAGGTAAATTACGAGGTTCTGTTCAAGGGGTAAAAGCGTCTTATTTAGGTACGAATTCCGGCAACATACTGAATTCAGCAGGCCACACAAATAAGCTCCGAGTGTAGGTTTGCAGTTCAGAAAAGGATCTGGAGTTCTGAAAGGTTTTTTATAATTCTGCATGGCATTTTTCTGCAGGTCTAAGTCTCGGAATAATGGTGACTCTTCTTTCAGGGCAAAACGAATTTCGGAACGGTGTTGTCGGCATATTTCGCTTGCCAAGGCCACATGACGGCGTCGATCTTGACATTAAAGCCTTCTCTGGCAACAAGCGACTTCGGCCCAAAGGGCCTGGCAGCTCCGTCAGTTAGAGCTGTCTGACCGGGTTCCTGGATCAGAGTATCTTTAACAGACCAAGCATAGTTATTATATACCTTTCTGGGCCTCTATATCAGGACAATTTTCTAGAGGAATCTAAGAAGGGTTGCGCGAGACTTTGTTCTACGAGTAGCTGCATATCGCTGGAATGTTTTGTTTATCTTAAAATGTTGGTGTACTGGAGACTCAAGCGCTGACTGTGGCGTATTAGCAGCATATATATTGCAAGCATATTATTTGTGTATTAATTGATTTTTTGCAGCTGCTAACATCATAACATAAAAAGAATGTCAGACACGAGAACAGCAAATATATCAAAAAGAATATTTGTAAATAAACGAGAGATACGTCGACCAAAGGGAGGAATCGCAGTAGATAGAAGAGAAACATAATCGACTACCTAAAACAGGGAAAAGTGTAGGATTGGACTACCAAAGCAAAGAATAGAGAAAAGTGGAAAGTTGTTGTAGAAGAAGAAAGCTTATATAAGAACTATGCCTAGACTTTTCTTCATTCTGTAGTTTACGTGTTTAAGTGTTTAAAGTCCCGGGTGGTGTAGCTTGAACAAGCGTCCACGTTCGATCAGTAGAGTTAAGCAACGCCTTTTCTGGTCAGAACTTGGATGGGAGTTCCACGGTTGCATCTCTCGGCGCTTCGTGATACGGCTGTCACGAAAATAGTTGGTCCCGGCTCTCATAACAACATCATGATAGTCGTTAGTGGGGTTGGAAGTCCCCATAAATGCACAGCGACGCCTATAATTAACCTAACAGCTGTTGGCTGAGTGCGAAATAAATAAATAAATAACTATATTTTAGATATTATTTTTCTTCTACTCTAAAGCATAGCAACTTGTTTGTGGCCTGCACGTGGGACGTTATGAGACAGTCTTTTATTTATAAAAATAAGCAATTTTGTAACGCTTGTATCCTATTAATTATTGCTCATTCTGCTTAATTACAACTTTAAATTTTTGATACAACTTAGCCCTTCGGAGTAGTCAGAAATGCCAGGGTTCGATGTATAAACTTAAATATATAGATTAAGTACACCTAAAATAAAGGATTTTTTTAACTATTCACAAGATAACCAATAAATAAAAGTATAAGATTTCTGGTAATTTTCAATAAATACACGAGGCTATAGCTCTCCCAATAGACTAGCGGGCGCCTCACTATTGAGATAACCCAATTTGACCCTTTCGTTTGCTTCTCCTCGGAGGACCGATCAGGAACGTTGGGAGTCTGCAAATGGCGCGGAGGTGGCGTCCTCGTTGCGGTCGAAGCTAGAAACACAAGAATAACACGGTTTTGTTATGAAATGGCGGTTCATAACGGGGCCAAAATTCCTTGCCTAGTCGGGGGTCACTCGTCTTAACTTTATGTACGGCGAGTGCAGGCCCCGCTCGTGGCAAACTGCAGCGCCCAGAAGATGCCAACAAGTGAAACAACAACAGCGAATTCAGCTACGTCTCGCGAAATCACAGCAATAACCTAAGTTAGAGGTTACGGATCAAAGTTGCCTCTGGGAGCTTGTATTTTGATACAAGGGCACTGCAGGCGGCTTTTGGAAGTTCGCCAATAGCGCCCCAAAAGGTGAGTGAAGCTCTTAATTTTCTTAGTGACTTTTGCGGGGGGGTTTTAGGGCATCGGTTTCAAGGAGGAATGAGAGTGTACGAATCTTTAGGTGTTTAGTTAACAAGCCACAGTAAGTTTCATTGGGAAACGGTTTCAGGGGGTTTAAAACCCCAGGTGTTTAGTCAACAAGCCACAGTAAGTTTCATCAGTAAATTGGTTATTGATAGGTAATACTGGTCTCAGGAATCAAGGGTCAGGTCGGACGGGGTCACGGTTTAGGCTCAAGAAAGCCTGGAGCGGAAAGCTCCAAGTTAGAGTTGCTGGTTCGGATCGGTGGACGCAAATTGCTCTAACCGCCTGAGTTACCTGGTTTTATATCTTTCTGCGCCTTCGTATCCGGGCTGGAGTTTGGACAGGGATGCGTGGAACTCGGCCCGTTGTGTACTCGCGCACCGCGAGGCTTAATTGCATTATCTTCATCCTCGCGTCTTGGAGATGCGTTTACCTGATTGTGGCGATTTTTAAGGACGCGACATCCAAATTAGCACGCATTACAATGTGTATAATTACGAACTTCGGCCGATGCTAACGTCACAGTTAAACCAAAGAATATATATAGGGGAAGAAGGACAGCGTTATGGGCTATAACGTATATGCTGTGATTTGGGTTGCATAACTATTTACTTGGTTAAATATATCATTTTTTGTTCGAAAATGCCGCTGGGAGCTCCTAGCGTCAAAGTGCTTACCTTATCAGTGGCATTCAGCATGTAAATGCGTCATTAGCATTCTTGAGCTATAACAGTGTTGCAAGAACTTTCTCTCTACAATTCCAATAGTTTTACAATGGTTGTACCTACCCGAAATAAACTTGTATTCTGCCAAAGAATATTTAAGTAGTTTGATTCTGCTTACATCTAAGTTAAGTTAGTTACAAAGAATATTAAATATAGGTGTATATTCTTTGGTTTGTTTTGTTATTATTTAAAACATTTGTTGTCAATCGGATGAACTGGTACCAAGTAAAATAAATGTTTTATAAGTTTCACATGCAACACTTTTAAACATTTAATAGGTAGCTAGGTACCTATAAAAATTACATAAGAGGTTTCTAATATAATTTCAACAAAAAGTTCACCGATGAGCTCAAGATTATACGGAATACGGATTGTCCCTACTTTATTCTCACAAAATTCTATAATGAATATAGAATTAGCTATGTACAAATAATGGAAAAAAAAACATTAATAAACAATATACGGATTTTATTTAAAAATTTTAATACGAGAGGAAATTATTGTTCAAGTAATGTTGACGATTAATATAGTTTACAGTGATCTATTTTAAAAAGCAAATAAAAACAAAAATAATATTGTATCTTGTGAAGTTGATACGTATAGAGTACAGTACGGCTACTAAAACAGTACGCCTTGAATATCTCATTTACTTGATGCATTAAAAAATATCTATTTAGGCACATTTAAGTTGGCGATCTCTCTATGTATAGTCTCAGCAAAGAATAAGACAATATTATTCGAACATTTATTATCGACATTAAATTATCTTTCAGAAATGTATGCAAAAATTTAATTTGGTGATTAGGGATCTGACCCAAGTCCTGTACAATCTGTTATTAAAAAAAATGAATCGGGGCGGTTTTCACAGAAAACTCACAATTATTTAATAATTTATACTCTAGTTTAAATTACTGCACTTTAAACGTAAATTAGAGTAGAAACGAAATAGAACTTATGTGGTTAAGGAGCTGCAAACTAATCGAGGGTTGGGGTTCAATACCCAACAATATACCTTTTTTTAACAAATTATCTGTTTTCTTTATTTACCTTGGGGTTAAGTGGTAGAACAGTATGCTAATTCGATTAGCACTCCTGAACTTTGCCCCTTTGAGCAACTTATGTATTCATAATTCAAGCATATTGTAAAATAACAATTTCATTTATTTTTGCTCAATAAACGACATTTATTATTATTATTATTATACTTAAGTCGCTCAAAAATTATGCCAAATAGCTATTTTTAAATAAATTATTATTACTTGCATTTGACATAATTTTTGGGCGATATAAATAATAATTTGTTAATAAAGAGTTAGGTACCTATTGTTAGGGATTGAACCCCAATTTGCCCCAACCTTTTACGGGTTTAATTACTTTTTTTTTAAAGGCAGATTATAGGAAATTTGAGTCAGATCCATTAACGCCAGTTTAAATTAAAATATTTTGAAATAAAGATATACATTTCTTACTCTCGCCAATTTCAATGATCTATTAAATAAATGAGATTTTCAAGGTGTAAATATTACATACAATAAAACAATATAATATACAAAGTTACAAAGAATAGGAAGTACGCAAATATATCTGTAAGCACCACATCTGTTTCCTTAGAAACGTTAAATTGTTGACTTTGAGACATTTGTGAAACAGTGGTAAATGTTTTAAAATCAAAATTAGGTAGTTTTTGTCATAGCTCTTATTTTCATTAAAAATAAATTCTGAATTGTTTGAACTTCATGTGTATTTTTCTCAAAACAATTGTTACCTACGAGGGGCACTAATTTTTTTACATCATAATTTAACTGGTGAGGAGATCTATCAAAATAAGGGGGAAAATTGAGTCTTTGTAAAAAATAAAATGACGTGTTTCGGGGTTTTCCCAAAAAACATTAAATAAGAAAATAATGAATTTTGTGCGGGACGTTATCACCACACTGTATACAGAACGGGCATTTTTAAAGGAACTAACCTGTATCATAGACGAATCCGGTATGGTATCTGCATCTAATTGCATAGGCGAAGCAATATGATCTTCATCCAAATGAAAAGAGCCCGAACTAGACGTCGCTTTACCATAGACCCTTGGCATGATCTCTTTTTTAAATGCGAGTTCTTTGGGCGACACTGGCGATGTTGCGTGGTCAGGTTGCATGGCAGTTTTGTAATTTAAGGGAACAGCATTATGACTCAGCCTATTTTTTCTTGAATTCATAAACTGCTTTTCGGAAAAATGCATGGCACACACAGTTCTTTCACGTAATTGTTCTTCAGATAACGTGAAAAGCTGTGGATTGCCACAATTAATCAACCACAAATCGCGTCTTTCTTTTTCTATAGGAAAACGAAAAAAGCTTAAATCGCAGTCGGTTCTGCGATTTCGCTTACATTCAAAATATACGCACGAATTAACCATGATTAAGATTAAGCGTTCGAGTGATCAATTTCGGAAAAGGAAACGTCAAAAGAGTATACGACAACACTGAAGACAAACTTCAGCACAACTGAATGTGAATTTCCAGAAGAAATTCTTATAAGCTGTCCTGTTAATTAGCCTAAGGAATGGGACACGTCTTATCAGGAAAGCACATCAGTAAGGAACGATGCTAATGAAGAATTAATCGAAAGTAGGTAACGACCTATGACTATTGACTTATTTACGATACAACTGACCGAAAAACCTATTTTCATAAAACGTAAAACATTTGCCAAACTTTAATATTTGTGGAAAAAATATCAAATAAAAGTCACTAATAATAACTTTTGAGCATATGATTAAACTTTGAGTAGTTAGTAACTTATTATTTCTTATTGCAGTATGTTTAGAAAGTTTTCACTGCAAATTGTCTTTTGTTTTGTTACATAGCAACCAGAGCACACTATTCATTTGTTTTTACAACTAACACAGTCAAGGCACACTAGATTAAAAAGTGTTTTATAAAATATTTTAAAAGTTTGTGAAAATAAGTATGTGAAACCATACATGAATGAAAAGGGAAAAAAATAAGCTTTCCAATGATGCAAAATTTTGATATCTTTTCCATTTAAAAAAATGTAAGTTTGGGCTGTACCTCGAAAATTACGAATCAGAAAAATATTAAAGTAGGCCTATTCTGTAGAGCCTACAATTCCCTACAAGCTCTTTTTTGAAAATTGAAATTATATGAAATAATAAAAAATCGACCAGTTTCAGTTTTTCGATTATAACAAGTAGGCTATGCGTTTTTTTCGGAAAAACAGAAGTGTCAATAAATTGGCCTCATAAATGTGCACCTTTTTCCCCATTTGACCGAAGTTGTATCTCTTACCGTTTCCGAGATGCCAATGGTGGCACCTCGAAAATTACTCCACTCTGTATAAAATCTTGTGTATATTTTGAGCGCAAAATCAAATTGCCAATTTCGCTCTTATACAAATAGCTGTTAAAATCATAACTCTGTAACTTCCTTGCAATCTGGCAACGCTGAGACGCGTTCTTGGGAAAAATGCGACAGGGATCTGTAAATGCGTCCCCGACCGTAGCCGTGAACGAGTTCATTAGTACTGGCGGCGGCTACTTGAGGGCCAGGCAAGAACTGAGGAGCTTTTAAATAATACGCTAATAACCCATAAGGCTGTCCTTCTTCCCCTATCTATATTATTTGGTTAAACTCAATGAATCATAATAAATAGTTATTTGTCGTCCCGAAAACGCATTTTTTATACGAATGAAACATACTATTTTTTCTCCAACTACTCATAAATTCGGTAATATTGCTTATTATTTAGAATCAAACATTGTCGGTTATATTGTAGAACTGCCACGGAGCAAATAAACAATCACTGTACGGGAAAAATAAACAACAACGACGGCGACTGCCGAATATTGACGAAGCGTTTGCTTTTTATTTAAAATTTACCATGTAAAACCCTATCTTGCGTCCATTTTTGTACTAGTGCAAATATGAATCGAAAAGTGTACAGTTGCCAAGGTAATTTGTGAACATCCCGAAATGACTTACTTTTTATACAAAATTATTCGACAATATGGCGTCTTATTCGTGTGGTTAGAGAAAATAATATTAAAATACATTCTAAAAATTAAAGAATGCAGATGCTGCTAGAAGTAATCTCAAAATTTATTAACGCACTTTGGCGCTTAGTTTTTACTAATTTAGTGGGTGCGGTAACATTTTTCTTAATGTGATTGATATTGACTACTACCAGAGAGATACAAGAGTTCCAACTTCTGGCACTCTTATGTAAAAAAAATTATATAGCGGTCATTGTTGTTCGCATCTTGTTATATAATTGTCCCTATGTAATAAATGTTTTTCTTATCTTTGAATTCAACAAAAACACACGAATCTACTTTAGATTTTTCTGAAAAATTCTCAAACGTAAATAAATTTTTCTCCTCAGAATCTAAACTTAAGTTTTTCTTTTATTTTATGTGCTATTGTAAAGTTGTTTTTTCGATCTTTTTGTTTTCCGTCTGTAAACAGCTTCTCGGAAGCGTCTGAATATTTTACTAGATTTATTATGTGCTTATGATTTTTCTCTTTCCTAGACTGTGTCTTTGGACACTTAAGCTTTCAGGGTGTTATACATTCAATTTAACTGTTTTCTTCAGTATTCTCATTTAGTTGAATCCTTGTCATTCCTATTTTTGTGCAGAAGTAAGTAAATTCCACACTCACTAAAGTTCAGACTTTATAATACAGTATGATCGAAAACCTTCAACGTCTAGAGGGTGTGGAACTATTTTGTCAAAAAATTTTGTTGGCAGTCGTGGTAGTAAAAGTCACATTGGAATTTTATATCTGGCAGTTTAAGGTTATGTCAGGATTGTCATTTCAACAAATACAAACATTCTTGTTGAATACATAAAAACGTTAGTAACAAAAACAACTACAGCTATTCAAAATGATTTTCTGCATTTTCCATACACAGAACCACCTAGTGCTCGGCATTAAACATCCTGTAAAAGTTAAATTTATCTGTCAAAATCGTATAGGTTATATTAGTAAGTAGCTTTACTCAGCGCTGCCAACATAAATTTAATTTTCAAAAAAATCCACAGCCCTCTAGACGTTGAAAGTTTTCGATCATACGGTAATTACGGTGGTCATAGAGTTCTCGCATGGGGTTCCAACACACTCTGCTACGTTAGCTATAAACGATATTTATTGGAACACTCCGGTCCATCCACGAATCAACTGCCCCAAGTCTATTACCATCAGCAAATGCAGATGCTCTTTGCAAGCAGGCCGTTGAAGAAAGCTTCAACATTGTGTCGATTAAAGGACGTTAATCGCCACAAGCTGTACGCAGCCCTTCTATTTACAACCCATTGATGAGGCATTTTAATATTATTAGCAATACGCAATCCATTTACCAACTCCCTAAAGTCCTTAATAGATGGTCCGTAACACATCATGTTAAATTTAAATATTATTATTACATTTTTACTAATTAGCAATTTTTGCCGAAACCGCTCAATCAGTTGCGTCCAAACCAAAATTATATTAAGTGTGTCATGAAACTGCATAACTTCCGTGTAGAAGGCAACCGCTTTGACGTTAAAAGAGCATCGGAAAATGCAATTTAGTAAAGTTGTCCCGCAGAATGGATGTAAACGTCGTTATCTCGAGAACGGCATAACCTATCAGAATGGTTTCTGCGCTAGTTTGTGTGGAATATTAATGCGAAGACCTGAAAAGCTTTTGGGCAAGATTACTCATTTTGCTTTATGTGTGTGTCGATTTGTATTCGTAATACCAGTAGTAGCCACAAAGTTGGTCTGTTCAGCTTGAGGTCACGAGTTCAAAACCGGTCCCAAACTTTGTTTTTTAATTATTGCAAGATTCGGATAGAATTTTGTTTTAAATCTTTAAAAGATTGCGAAGACTAAATGAATGTGACTTACGAAGTGGGCGTCCAAAAGAGCGGATGGTAAAAACCGCTGCATCCCAACACCGTGCCGAAGTATCGATAAGACGCTTGCATCTTCTCATCTTGTTATTATTATTATTATTGTTATTAGCCGTTACCATTCCGGTGTCGGGCAAAGACCTTCCATTCTGTGTCTATTTACTCTAATTTTTCGTCTCTAGCAGGCATTACTCTCCTGCTGCTTTGACCATTTCTGCTTGTGAATACGAGAATGAGCAATGCCGAGGTACCCTAGCTGGATCTACACCGATAATAACCGCAATTGAATATAGGAAAAACGATTTGGCATTAAACATTACCTACACATCGCAGCTTTGAACGTACAAGAAGTAGGGGCAAAGATACAAGAATTAGAAGATGAACTAGAGAAACACAAGATAGACATTTTTCTGATAACTGAAACAAAAAGGCATATAAGATCTCAACAAATACACTCACATGTATAGTGATGTGGGTCAAGAAACAAGAACAGCAGTAGAGATGGCTATAATAACTAATCAAAAGTAGACAAACACAATAAAATCTTACGACTAGATAGACGCAAGAATTATGAACATACGATACCGCTTAGAAAGAAGATATCTCACAGTAATATGCATCTATTGCCCAGAAGAGGACAGAAAAGAAGATAGACACTACAAAGTAAATTAAACATAGTAAATAAAAACCACTATCTCGTGGAGAGTTCAACGCCAGGATCGGCAATACCAAATTTGAAAATCCAATCTACATGCCCCCCCTCATTCCACTTTAGCTGCTTACATACTTCCATAACGTTCTTTGTTTCCATTTTTCTTCATATATCTTTATTTTTTACTTTTCCACGTAGCTTTAAGTTTAACATGGATCGTAACATGTTTAATTGCGTAACACTCAATTTTTGATTTAGTTTCTTGTTTAAAGTTCAAGTTTGAGCACCGTAAATCATAGTCAGAATTACGCATTTGTCAAATACACTATTTCGGTCAAAAAGCGCCACGCTTCGATTGTTGCTTCCTTCGTATGCTATATTAGCTAACGCCGTTCTAGTGCCTTGGTGGATTACTCTTTGAGGTTACCGAACTCGCTTTACGACCTTCAACTTGTACAGAGCACATTACCGATCCCTTGGATCGTAACTAGGGCATGCCATTTACTGTTTGCAGGTCTTCTTTACAGGCGCGCGACTTGTTTTGTTAATTGCAAGGTTGGCTTCCTTTCTTTTTGTTAGCATTTCTTGAGCCGATCGCATGCAATATTTTGTTTTTGACCTTTGCCCTAGCTTGGAGCGGTCTGATAAGGATTTATAATGGCAAAATGATGTCCCTTAGAACCGAGACTAGGAGTTACCACGTCTGCTTTGCATTCGGGAGGTCGCGGGTTCAATTTCCCTGACCGTCTGCTTTGATTCAGGTTTTGAGGTGGTTTTCCTGAGCGAACAGAGTACCTTCTCTGATGCGAATGCCGGGGCAGTACTTTTCCACCTTTCCTGGCCTCTCTTTCATTATCCAGCCCTCCTTTCTCTCACCTACCCTATAATTCCCGTTCTTGGCTGAAAAGGGACGCAATGTCCCTATAGCAGCCCGCCCCCAGTTGTTGGAATTGAAATGACCCTAAACCTTTACCTGTTGTCCTTTAGTTTACTCGCCCTATGGTGGATTTTTATGGGTTAATATAAAGGAAATTATTGGGTTTTGTCTCCTCATCGCACTTGATTGCGAATTCTTACCAGAGTGCGTATCGAGTTCTACAGCCGTGAGCTTAAGGTATGTGTACCCATATTTTTTTGTTCGTTACTGTAATGAGGCACTTACGTTGCGAATTTATAGAGCCGACCCTGGTGTCGTGCTAATTTAACGTGCCTACATAATATCAAGGGACCCGTTAGCGGCTGTTTAATTATGTTATGTGTTACGATAATGAAATTGCTTGGGCAACTCTTGTTCGTTGCGATTTCTTGCAACCTATCACTGGCGCTTTGAAAGTGTTATAATTTAGCTTCTAATAATAAAACTGGCTGTATTCTTAGCTGTTTCCTGTAGCTTTAATTTTACCTGTAATTTAACCGAGTACTAATAATTATTTTGTTGCACCAGAATAATCGTCCTCAATATAAACCATTTCATATTAACTTGGGTTTTATGTATAGCTAACGCAAGATTTATGTAGCAAGTACTCTTGAGTCTTTCAGGTCGTAGCAAATTTGCCCAATCAAATTTTAAAGTATTCTCATAACCTAATGGACTTCTCGATTTATAAAGAGACTCTTTGGCGCCCGCTCGTAATTTGAACATTATTTGCTAATTATCAAAAAGAACCGCAGGCTGTCTTTACTGTAAATAGTCGACCCTCCGATTCGTCCATGTAGCCTGAACATTTGTTTGGTATCACCAGAAGCTGGTTGTAGTAATTGAGTCTGATTAGTCTGGTGCTTGAGTTTAAAATATATTTTCCCTTTGTGACTCATGAAAATGTCACTATCTTTTAGAATATGTTTAAGAAACCAAAGTACTTCCAACTCTTATCAATTATTTTATTAATTTCTGGCTCAGTTCTACTCCCAAATGTTATTGCTTGGCCCATATATAAAATTCCTTGGACAGTTTCAGTTCTCAATACAAGGTCGTTTGATATTCTATTTGACAATAAGTTAGTTTTGCCGAAATTTACTTTTAGACCTATTTTTGTGTTTCCTCATTTAACTCCTTTGGAATTAGCTTTAGTGTTGCACTGCTTTCTACTAGCAACATAACGTCGTCAGTATGATATCATTTTACTATTTATATCAATGCCCCATTTCCCCCAATTTAAGTTGCGGCATATTTCTTTTAAGGTAACTGTATATACGTAGGTTAGAGAACAGGAATCCCCTTGCATTGCTCTTTGTTGTATTCTTGGCATATTTAAATTATTTGAGTAATTATCTGAAGATTGTCCATTGTTAGGTTTTATTCAAAATGTTAATTATTCATTCTTTAATAATGATTGCAAATGCTTCATATAAGCTTGGTATAAAGCTCACTAATGGGTCTGTAATCTTTTATCTCTTCGTTACTCCCTTTCCTATGTAATAAAATTATGGTGTCAGCTTTGAATTGCTCTAGTATTTCCTGGTCTTAAATCATTCTGCTGAAAATGTCCTTGT